>QRFJ01006018.1:0-125000 GCA_006176705.1 Cocos nucifera | reverse complement strand
CGTGCGGGCTGCACACGCACCGCCCGCGGTGCACGAAGAATTTTCCCTTAACAAAACCTCTGACCGTCTGGGACACGGAAAATGAAATATACGTCCAATCCAGGTTCGAGGACAACCACTCAGCCTTGTTGCGCCCGCCCAATTTCAAATATAAAAGGCCACCTTTCCTTTCCTTATTTTCCTTGTAGAGAGCTCCCAGTTCCCCACTAACCGCCGTAACTGTCATAACCGCCACCTACCATGCTCTCCAAGCTCTTTGGGTCCAGCACCATTAAATTATCCTCCCTAAGGAATCCATCACCGGCACCGGCGCCACCAGAGAAGCACTCTGACCCCTGGATGCCGCTGAGGATCGTCCATGCCGGCGGATTCACCGAGCGCTACTACATGGCGGTCCCGGCAATTGGCATCATGGAGAAGTATCCACGGGCTGTCCTTGCACGACCCGACGTGTTCCGCCGGCCATGGGATTCCCTTGTCCAGCCGGAGGAAATCCTGATCCCCGGCGAGAAGGTTTATCTCGTGCCCCGCGGTACCATCAGGAAACTCCGGCGGCGAATCCGGCGGCCTGCGGTCCATGGGCAGCGCTCCAAAGGCGATTCATCCGAGAGGAAGAGTCAGAGCAGCATCTCCGGCAAGCCGGCTGCATCCGAGGGGAAGATTGAGAGCAACATGCCTGAAAGGAAGAAGATGGATGAGAGAGTCGATGGAAGACCTGCAGCAGCTCCAGATGTTCCACCAAGGAATAGGAGGGTGCTAATGGAAGGGATGTGGCAGCCATCTCTTGAGGCTATCGATGAGGCTTGACAGCTCACAGCACCATCATTGGAAAGATATAGTTATGGTAAACCTTAATTTCGACCGTTGTAATACATGTACGAAATTTGTTGGTAATAGGTGGCAGCTTTCCATCCTCCTTGTACAAATGCTCGATGCGACCAAAAAGTAACCTCTGAATTTTAGATAACATTATAAGTTCTTGAAGAAGAGAGAGAATTACCGATCATAGGTTTCACCACCGGAGTGAGGATTATTTGAATCAGATGCAACCAGTGCAAAGTGCTCCTTCGCAGCTCCTAAAATTTGCACATTTTTTAGCAATCTTGCACCACTTGGTCCAGTCGCTCGAATAGCCTTTGCAAAATAACCTATTTGTAAAGCCATGCATCCTAGAAGAGTCGTAGTTGCATTCAAAGTTTCCCGGTTCTCGAATTCTTGTTCCACATGAACTAGTTTTTTATAAGCCTCATGCAACACTATGGACCAGTTGCAGATACTTTCTAGATGGTTCAGCAAGAAGAACATCGCAGAAGGATGATCATGATGATTCCATTGTGTTCAACATATGTAACAATATTGGTCTCCCTCTGGTCTACTCATAAATAAGGCATGGCAAACAAACTAATAAACAGAGGTTTAAGATTCTGCCTGTATTGTATAATTTGTATTAGAAGAAATCAAGTTTGTCAGAAAGTCCATAGGCTTCGGTAGAAATTTGACAGCAGACTACTCCACATGCATCTTCCACTCAAAGTTAAGAACAACAAATTTATATGGAAACTGATAAATGTATTTTGATCATCCAAAATTGCCCAGAATCAGGTTACTGCTGTACATAAGTTAAATTTCAGGAAAGAGCAAAGAAAGAAGGGAGAGACAAAAAGCCGACATGGTTAGTGAAGGGGCTGCTTGGCACACACCAGGCATTATTTGTTCTCTCAAACTGGATCATCAGTGATATTTACGTCGGGTGCCTCGCTGTCTATGATGGTTTTTGGTTTTAGAGATATAGAATTCTGCTTCAAAAGAGGCTGCTTGCTTGCGCTGTCGAAGTCGATTTTGGATCTCAGGGTGAATGAATTCTGCTGTGGAAGAAGTTGCTTGCTTGCTGTGCTGTCGAAGTCGGTTTTGGGTTTTTGATTAAATGAATTCTGCTTTGAAAGAAGCTGCTTGCTTGCTGTTCCGGGCTCCTTGGAGCCTTGCATGTTGAGGTAAGTGTAGACTGACATTCCACAAAGAGCAGTGACAGCCCCGCATAGACTAATGACTCCGGGATCAGAATTGAAAAATAGATATCCACCAAGCATAATTACACATGTTTTGAACTGGCCCAGAACCACGTGCGAGAGAGCAGATGTGGCGCTGCATAACATGAAGACAGTAAGAAAGATGTGTTGTGCATGTAATAG
Organism: Cocos nucifera; assembly: GCA_006176705.1. Taxonomy (NCBI): domain Eukaryota; kingdom Viridiplantae; phylum Streptophyta; class Magnoliopsida; order Arecales; family Arecaceae; genus Cocos; species Cocos nucifera. Next base: position 122,811 of record QRFJ01006018.1, on the reverse strand, counting down.
CATGACCGTGAATCCATATGAATTATAGCACATCATTCCTTTCCGACGTAAACTATTCTGCTATTCAAGATTACAGAATGCTTGTATAGATATGGAATTTGATCAATAGATTCTCATGGTCTCATCTTTGTTATGATGGGTGCAGAGAGATTTATTAGAACACGATGCAGACGGCACCAAAACCAAAGGCAGGAACTTACAACCATTTCACCAAAAATTTAATTTGTGAATCACAATGAACTGCTGTAGCTCATCAAAACAAAACTTAAATTTAAATTTCAGTTTCTTTCACTCTATTTTATGATTAATGCTTTTCTCTAGTAATCAAAAAAATGACTACTTAACATCCAGGTACTACATGCAGGGTGCTTTCGGGCTTTCAGCTCTACCTCTTACTTTACCAATCCTTTTGTCATCCATAATCATTTTAAAAATAAAAAATAAAAATAAAAATCATAACAAGGACTAGGATAGTCATTGGAAAAATGATGACAAGAATATTTTGAAAATAATACAAAGATCATAAGATAGACCCCGGTGAGCCTACGTTATGCATTAGAAATCAAACACTCGGAATATTGCTGTATTCTGCACATCATTGATTGGTAAGATTCAAACATTTCAAAGATTTGTATCTTACGAATCATTGATTTCATCTCAGAGCTGTTTGCAAAAAATCACAGGACAAACTGCATTCACTGATATTAACTTTCCACAGTTTTCAGAAATCAACAATTATATTGCATCGAGACTGACAGATCCATGAACAATTTATCAAAATGGAAATTTCTCAAATCAAATTATAGAAGAACCAGTATACCTGTATTTCTTGCATTAGGATATTATAAACCAAGGTAGTTAAAAACTCACCCAAGTGCCAAAGCCCCTGACCACTGAAGGAGAAATCCAAATAGAGCTGATATGATGATTGCAGTTGTGTTGTTTAAATTCCAATTGTAGGATAAAATACCCGGTGGGTCTAGCAAAGGCATCAGAGCCATGAAGAAGAAGATTGTAATTGGGGTAGTCTTCCACATCAACCTGAATAAAAACTTTTCGATTTAAACGACATTCAAAAACCTTAAGTAGCTCAACATATATACCAGCACAACTTACGCGAGGGCGGTCCAATTGCCCTTTTGCTGCATATTAGACCACAGAATTTTATTTACAGCACTAGGCACAATCCATGCTAATGCTACACAAGCACCAAAAAAATTGAATTCTAGATCAGTGACAGTTGCAATGGCCACACCTATTGATACAACAGCCAATGTGATAACCTGCACAGCCCAACGAAAAAAGTTCATGGTTCTTTCACAAAAATGAATAAAGATGGAGAATCTATAACTTCTACAATTCTTTTCCAAATCAAACAACCAATATGCATCATCTTTTGTTATATGATTCTGGCAGTTCTTTTTCAGGATAGACATGCTCAAGCAAACTCTAGTTTAGAAAAACAAGGGAGATAACGTTAGAAGGAAGAAAACAAACAGACCTTCTGAAAGGAAACCTTTTTCCTGAAAAGCATGAACTCGGCTAAAGCAATGGTTGGAGTCACAGCTATCTTAGCCATCTGATAGAACCCCACACTGCAAACAAGAAAACAGCACAGAAAAAAGAAGAATGAGTTATATGAGCACTGACACAATTTCCAATGGCAGCTCAGCAACAAAAAGCATAGAAGGTTTCTGCAGTTGTTTTGGCAATTACATGCACTAATCTACCTGTTATGTTTCAAGCTGATGTTAGCCAGTCCGGTGGAAAGAGACATGACAGCACCCAAGACAAAGAGGGAAGAGTAAGGGGTGGATTTAGAAGGAGGGGAGGCAGGTAATAGTGAAAGTGCGCTGAAGATGGCCATTAGAAACCAAGCAGTTGCATAGTGGATTAGCGACAGAGCAACTGGGAAATTGAATCCAACCTTGCCCATCACCTATAATACAATGTACTACATAAGATTCTAATTTTTACAGGATATGGAAATAATCGACAAGGAAATCCAACTGGTGTAAAGATCCCAAAGAAAGTAACAAGGAAAAGAGCAACTAAGACATGAAGCACGCACCACTTTGTTTGCCATGATTATTCCAACTGCTACTGTGAAATTAAAGGTCATCGCTACAACTGGACCACAGAATCTTTGCTGCTGCCGTTTTGCTCCTTCAGAAGTATGGAAGTCACTATACAAAGAACTCCGCAGCTCTTCCAGCGCTCGACCTGGCAACCATGAACGTGAGATAGCAGAACCACAGAAAGACATTTTAGTCTTTCCACAGAAAAAAATACTTCTTTTGCTACCATCATACGATTTATTATTGCTGAATTTGGTAATGGGAAGCATTCTGTTTATCATGGAAATATAGGTGAAATGGTGGGAAGAGCACAGGCTATAGAATGCTATGCAATGAGGGTTTTCTGCTGCTGGTTTCAAAGAACAAGAAAAGAGGCAACACAGGAAACCATAAATAATTCTTATTTCCCTTTCAAAAGTTTGGTTTTTTCTTTGTTCTGTCAAAGAGCAGCAACCATAAGCAGCTTTGTGACACATGAATTTCACTGGTATTATTTACCGACAGTCGCAAAAAAAAATTAAGGCATGAAAAGAGAATGGATTGGAGAGGACAGGGCTTCTGACATATACAAACTTGAGTGGTTTTAAACAAAATAATCTCAAGTCTACAATCAAACTCTAAATGGGATGTGAGAAGGCCACAGAAGTCACAACTCCACCCAGCAAATCTAACAAGCTATGCGCATGTACTAAATTAGCTCAGCGTAGGACAAGAGAAGAATCAATCATTAACCTAGCAGATCTAGCTGTAGATGTCCGCTTGCTTGTAGAAAAAGATTAAAAAAGGGGTATAAAAAATAGAATCTGATAGGAAGAAAGATAGAATTCAAGAATTGAAAAATCAACACATATAACGCAGGCTTGGAAATAGGCAGAAACTAAAGAATTAATCTGTAGAAAAGGAAGAGGACAATGTTATTTAATTTCCGTAATTATTGACTTGAATGGAAAAGTAAACATTAACAATAAAGCATAATAGTTAAGATGCAAAAGTGGGAGGGTCCAACGACATATCTGGACTGCACAATACACCCAAAACAAAATATTGCAGACAAGAGCCATCAGTGTCAGCGATTGAAATCATCTGACGCAATGGTAGGAACCAGGTACCCACTACCTCTAATAAACAAAATGGCCCATGAAACGTAAGGTACCAAAAAGGCCAACAAGAAATATCCAGTTAAAGTTCTCAATGGATTGGCTTAAGATTTTTTTTTTTTTGTTTTAAGAATAACATACATAGACTGAGCTACCAAAACCCATGTTCCGGTCTACATTGAATAATAAAAAAAATCCTTTTCGAGAGAAACTAGACAAAATCCCAATCTGACACGTAACCTTAAAATTGAATTCAAGTCAGGGTAGACCCCCTGAAACCAAAAAACCATCTCGAACAATATGGTAGGAAAAAAGAATTAAAATTGCAAATATAATGATTTAGCTAGCCAAAATCCATACTTCATTACGCAAAAACTTTAAAGCTCAGATTTTTCTTGACGATATATATATATATATATATATATATATATATATATATATATATATATATATATATATATATATATATATATGTATGTATGCATGTATGCCAGCCACAAAATAAATACTTGCAAATAGACCCAAGTTCGCGCAGTCCTACAAGCCCCATTGCTTCAGATTGAAAAATAATAAGAAATAAATAACCAAAATAATTCGTCTCCATGAGAAAGAGAGAGAGATACCATGTTCCCCTGCGTCGCTGTCCTTGCGCTTGATAAACTTCCGGGCATCCCGACTCAAGATGGAATCCAGCACTCCCATTCCGATCTGGTGGAAGAGCGCATCAGCTCATTCCTCAAACCACTCCCCCAATCCTCTCCCTCTCCCTCCGAATCCCTAAAAAATCAGACAGGGATCGAGCACCACAAATCCCTGCGCCTCCTCAGCTCCAATGGCGATGCTAGGTCACAAATGTGAACAGCTTGACGAGGAAAAAAAAATGGCCCCTTTCTTCCATAAAACAAAGGTGTCCGAACCAAGAAAAAGAGAAAGGAACCAGTGGGGGGGGTCGGGGGTGGTGAAAGAGGGCGAAGGGCAGCTTCCTCGATTTCTGTGATGGAATCGAGATCGAGAGAGGAGGGCCTGGCCGGTAACGATATTTGAAATGGTACGAATTATAAATTACTTATTTTGTGGAGGCCTTATTTGCATAGAGGGACATTTTTGGTGTACAGTGTACATGAACTCCTGATGATCGATCTCGTCCGTCTGATCTCTGACTGTCTTCACTCCTTGGGAATAGAACGAGCAAACCAGCCGCTGGCCGACCTAACGTTACATGATTGGATCTAGGTTGTCATGTTCTGGGTTAGCTTGAGCCAGGCTATTGCTTTAATATGCGTTTACTTGACAAATTAAACGATTTAGTTCGTCCATCTCCATCTTATTAGTTACCACCAAATCTTCATGATTGGTTAGAACGGGCGATAGGTTGAAGTTGCAATGGGAGAGTTCCATTATAATAATAAGATTTTAACGCGGACAACTTAATTGACAAAAATGCAAGCACATCCGTGCGAGCTGTACACGCAGCAAACAATACCGCCCAAATGGTAATCTCGTTGATTTGCATTTTTGTTCCTCTATAAATTAGGGAAATACTACTTGATTTTGAAGATAGCATTTGCATAATATTCCTATCATTTCTTACTTTTATTTCAACTCGTTTTGAAAGTAACAAGTCTTTGTTACCAAAAATTTTGGAAGAAATTATAAACAATTCGTGGATATCATGATTCATGTAGTTATTAAGTTCATTTTTCTTGTCTTTGAGGACATCAAATGAAAAACGAAAGTAATACAAAGGAGCAATAAGAAGTGCGGGAGACTCCACAATATCAAGCCTTATCGAAACAAACAAAAACAGCAGAATCACAAGATTTTTAGGTGAGGCCTCGGTGGCAAAATTGGACTGTTCTGAGATTTAAACATGGCTCCAGAGTTACCACAATTCTCGATTTAATTTATAGCTGTATATCTTAACATTGCTTCCTTTACCAGCAACAAGCCTTTGGTTTTTTACTCTCTCTCATCTGATTTACAGATAATACAGAAATTGAGAAGGTGAGTTTAAATAAATCAGGAATAGAATAATCCATCTATTTTATTTGACCATTTATTAGAAAGCAAATGTAGGTGTTAATAGAAGAGAAATGAGACATCCGGACACACTTAATTTTAAGAGTGACCCAGCACCGCGGACGTCCAACGTCTGTGTTACATAACATAGATTACTTCAGATAATTTTAGGAGAGTCCTCCAAAGGTGCAGCCCTTGAAGAAATTCCAAGGTGTGCAGGTCCCCAAAGGTTGCACACTTCACACAGAACTGCAGTACGCCATTAGCATTAAAATGGCTGATGGCTGGATGAAGTCCATCCCTCACAGCCACTCATTTGGCCATCATCTGGTGTGAATTGTCCAACGAAAATAGAATACAAGAAACATTATTCTTTATTCTCTTTATATTACACAAGCACACCGACATTTCTACCGGAACCTGACAAAATGGATAATTTCATACCTTTAAACCAGTCCCAAAATCATATGCACAACGGATGTAAACGTCCTGAAATAAAAAAATTATATATATATATACACACACTGCTGCAGCCACCGACACCTCCTAGAGGTATGGTACCTCCCTTCCCTTGTAAATTGAATGCCAAGTCGAACTGAATGCTGCCGATGTAATTACTGTTGTTGCAAGGATGCATACAAGATTCTTTGCTGGTATCAACAGTCTGCGGAGAGCGAAGAGAACTCATTAACTCAATAACTTACTGGTGGTTCCCACAAAGTTATGAGTATGGTTATTTCTGCTACCAACAGCTACAACAAAAAAAAGATTCAAGTACTGCTATTGATCACTGGCTGATGATCGCTGCTCGGTTCATCCTGGATGTGGTAGTTGGGGATTGGTGCCAAACTTGGTGGGTCAATAGTGTTATTCGTGGCCATGCCTGTGCTCGGCCAATCACTGACTTCCACATTCGCCCGGTGAACCAAGTGGTGATTAGGAGTGGGTTAGCTATAGCCTTTTTCTTCAAGAAAGAGCCATTGCTATTTTCAAATGGGAATTTTGCTCCATAATTATCTAAGAAATGCTGGATTATAAAAATAAAAAAAAAAGATAAATTTAATGCAAGACTGTACAGATTATTCATGGCAGAGCTGCTGCTCTAGAAACTCATTTTCCTTCCTGATCGAATCAAGATCTGCTTGGAGTTTGTTGATGTCGAAACTGCGGGAAGAAATGGCTGTAAGTTTGGCCTCTTGCTCGGCAGCCTCTCTTCGAGCTCTGTCGGCAGCAAGAAGCTTGTCTGAAATCTGTTCAAAACTATCGTGGATGCTCGTTAAAAGCCTATATACTTGCCGCCTTACTGGGTCATCTTTCGCATTCCTGCCCATGAACATATTGGTCAGTGGAATATGCTTTGCTGCAAGCAGACAAAGGCTAATTTAATATTTCATTCTCCCCACCCCCACAAAAAAAAAAAAAAAAAAAAAGCACCAAACTATGTAATGTACCAGTAGCATAAGAAGTTACAGCAAAGGACATCTATTTTTACTACAAACACAGTCTGGAGCAGTGCAGGCATGGCAAACCAAGTTCATTAATAACAGGACAAGGGCATTGTTTGCATGAACATCTATACCGTTACCTGGTAGTAAACTACAAATCATCATAAATAGAATATGAAGTTCATGAAGCTGATCTCAAGTAGATGAACAGAGTCTGCTTAACTAGAAATCATGATTATATGGATTTGATGTAGCATATGCCATTTTATGGAGTCACGATAGTAACAATTAAAACTAACGCTTTATCACGCCACCTCCCCCCCGCCTTTTTTTTTTTTATATATACCCCTATAAATATGGTTTAATGCACATTTACTTTTGAAAAAATCTCTATTTTCGTATGTACATCGTAGTTCATCCTATTTTTGCACATATGGCTGGTGGCATTAATGCACAACTGTTTAAAGTGTAAAATGACTATTTCACCATTTTTCATCAATACCTTTGAAAAATTTATGCAAAAATATAACTTCTTATGTATTATATTGAATTGCTAAAACTATTTGAGGATATTAGTGCAAGATAGTAATATGGTCATTTAACACTTAAAACAGCGATTTAGTAATACCATCCACAAAAAGGAAATCTAATGGGAGGGGCTTTGTTGCAAAAACAGGATTATTGGAGGGAGGTATATACAAATAGTTATTTTCTTAGGGTAAATATGCAACAACCCATATTTCTAAGGGTATATATACAAAAATCCCAGAAACATGGTATGATCCTCCATGGTAGTTTTGCTCGTCAAACCTAAAAGTATGATCTTATTGTTGCGAAAATAATAATTGGCATCGGCTTATATGAACAGACATGGATCATTTTATTCTAAATGGGGAATAAAAGAAAAAATATACTTTTCCAAGACAAAGCTGCAAAGTCCAAAACATCATACCTGAAGACAGTTTCTTCAACCACAGCATAAGTCCTATGAAGGCGTTCTTGTATGGAATTACTCTCTAACTGAAGCTCTCGTGTCTCTTTTATGATTCGGTCAATGTCAGCATCTTGTTTCCAACTATTCTTTGTAATCTCAGTTATGCGCTGGATGTAGGATTTTCTAGAAGAGGTCTTCGGCAGTTTCTCAAGCTCCAGAAGAAGTTTTGCATGCTCATCCTCCCTGAGAACAACAAGATAATCAGATATGGCAAAGAAAATCATGATCCACTGACAAATAAATGAGATTATCTTAGCAAACTTCACATCAATCAACTAGCAGCAACATATAAATTGGCATTTCAAAAGGAATCTGAGATTATCTTATAAATCAGTAATATATGACATTTCTTTAGCTTTAACTAACAAATGGCTCATCTATGAGTTAATTTTCTAATAAAATACATTAGATGGTGGATTTGCTCGGTGTATGTCCTATCTGCTTCAACAAATAATCCAAAGCATTCTTTCACGTATTTCATTATAAGCAATTCAGACAGAACATTCTTTAATTTTTTTTTCATATTTTAAAACTCTCCATAAAAAAAGGGTACCTTTTGCGAATGTCAGATACGGTGGCTTCTGTTTCTCGTTCAATTTCTTTCAATTTAATTAGCTTTTCCTGCACTGAAGATTTCTCAGCATATGGTGACTGCTCCTCTTTCATCTGTCTCCGTTCCAACGTTTGCTTGAGATCGTTCCTGCAACAGATGGTAACTTATAATTACTTCATTCAGTGAATTACTGAAATTTAAATGTCTCTTTTGTCATATCTAATAACCTATATTGGAAGAAAACTTCGGAAAGAACTGTTCTAGACTTTTGTAGCAACCTATATTGGAAGAAAACTTCTGCAAGAACTGTTCTAGACTTTTGCAGCAAATTTATATGCTCCAAATTTAAAACATTGTTTGCCATAACTCTGAGCGTATGTAATCAGTTTCATAATCAGTCAGGGTGCATTTTCCTTATTAGAACTTTTCTGTTGGTCAATTTGCTAGAATAAAGCTAGAATAATATGTAGTTTGAGTAAAGCATCTTTACAAGTCAGGTGTTGAAGGAGCCGACTAGAAATATGAAGCTGTATTTAATATTGTAAGAGATGAAAAAGCTGATTGTAATAGAGGGTCACAAGAAATATCCTGGTGAATAAAAGGATCATTCAGTATAATCAGGCACATCTTTAAAATCAATGACTAAGTATTCATTTCTTGCAATTCCTGTTGCTTTGATATGCACCGATACAGGCCAATACATAATGATGCAGGCTAGCATGAATGTACAAAGACAGAAACCCTCTTCATATGCAAATAAGTTACTAGCATGGGACAGATTATAGATATTGTATGGAACGAATAAAACTTCAACACATGACACACATTAGAAAAAACTGTATGATAGCTCTTGACCTTAGACACGCAAAACCATGCTAATGTCAGAATGAAAGAAAGAAATAGGCTGCATCATATTATAATAGTGGCTGCACAATGCTTTCATACATTATGTTTCTACATCTGTTTCAATGCACAATAAATGAATGAATGAATGAATGAACAAATAAATAAAGATGAATATTTCAGGTGACTGGAGATATACCACAATGTCCTACCACTGTGATTCCAATTCCATAAGACTCTGCCTTTTCGCTTCTACTTGTTCATTTAGCTTTTCAATATAGAATCCAACAGAATGTTGTTCATCTAATGCCATTTCCATAGCAGCTTTCAGGAGCTCATGCTCGCTTTCGAGGCTCTGAACTTCCAGGGCCTTCACCTGTTTTGCCTCCATCATCATCTTTTCTTGATTTTTCAAGCCCTCAGATTTATTCCTTAGCTGCATTACACAGAAGACGAGGAAAAACCAGCAGAGTCAGCATGTTTTGCATATTTAAAAGAAAAGATATACTTCATTAAGAAAAAAGGCATGATAAAGCACCAAAGAGAACTTCCAAAGAAAATCCATGCTAAATATCAATCAGGGTTTATGTAATCCAAAAAATGAGAAGTTTCGAATGTATATTTGCCAAATCATGCAACATGAATGATGTATGCCATCAAGCAAGAAGAAGTGCATCATGGAACAAATTGCTAGCCCAACAACTATACTTCAGAGACCAGTAAAAAAACAAAAACAGAGCCTTTGGATTAACAACTAAAGAAATTCATAATTGGAACAACAAGTCAGAAGAAATCAGGCAATGTGCACTTATGTTAGTAAGAGGTTTGTCAGACAACTTTACATGAAAAGAAAGATCTCCCTTCAGCAGTGGAAATTGCTTGTATCTATTACTCTCAAGAATCCAATGAACAGTTATCTTCCGTATCATAAAAAATTTTGTTTAGGATACAAGTTAATAGCTGTGTATTGACTAGTCATAGAAAATATAAATACATCAAAAAAGCTGTATAAAAGCATATAAAAAAAACAGTTGTTGAATTGTAGTTACTTGATCAACAGGAAGGATATCATCCTTTTATATGTTTTACCTTGGATAACTGCTCTTGTAGAGAAGCTAATTTTTGTTCAAGTTCAGCAACATACTTGTCTGTTTGGGTCATATTTTCTCCATCAACACATAATTCTTTCTCAGAGTTTATAGATTTTTTTGGAACATCTTCAACACCATCCTTCCTGCAATGGCTCTTGATCTCACTCGATTCTATGCGCTCAGAACAGAGTGTTCCAATCTCAGCTGACCCACCTGACTGCCCTGGAACTGCATTAGTGTCAAGCAACGCATCAGAGCATATCTCCTCAGCAACCATCTCAGACGGCTCTGCAATTCTTTTATGTGATTCCCTCAAAGATCTTCTTTCACAAGGAAAATTCCCTTCACTTTGACTCTCCCCCAACTTATCCTCCTTTTCTTTAAGCTTCTCTAATGTATCACCATGGATATCACCAGTTACTTCACCACTGCCCAAAGTAGATTTCGTTGCTGTATTTTCTCTGGCTCTTGTACCTTCAGATGATTCAGATAGCCTCTCCACCAAAAATCTTACCAACTTGTATGAGTCATCATAAGAAGGATAGAGGAACTGCCAGAATCAACAAAAGAATAGAAGAATCAATAAAGAGAAAATGCATATAAGGCAGTAAAACAGAATGTATATTAGATGATAATTTTTCCTTTGAGTAGAGCCTCATTTAACCTTGTAGTGGTTTAATGATTATGCCAGTAAATTTCATATGGTATGGTTAAGAATTAGCCGGTGTAGCATAAGAAGTGTAACCCTCTAAATGAATGCACTTGGAAGAATGATCAGCAGATTATTCCCACATGTGATCCAAGCTTCAGAAATAACAAGCAGCAAAAGTGATTTGCAGGTGAAAAACAGATTCCAAAAGTATAACGGGCATATGACTGAAATATTCCTCTGAGACAGATTTATTTACAATTTTGAGAATAAGTGGTATATAAGAAGCATAATGACCATGTTGGGAATGGAAGAAATCCAAAATTCAGGAAGGAAGAAAAGACAAAACTTCAGCCAGGCTGTCGGTAAACCTACATGTGCCAAAAACAAGTTGGATCAATTTTATCAGTAGCAATTAATATTTTGAGGGATTTAACCACATTGCATTAAGGTAAAAATCATTAAAAAGTGCCTGAACTTGTAACTTTTTACTCTTAAAACACGATCTTTGCTGACTTGTTCGCCAAATAGCTAGTGCAGATTTGAACATAGGTCATAATACTTAGACTAACAACACCTATGTTTTTTGCTGACTCGTTTGCCAAATAACTAGTGTAGATTTGAACATAGGTCATAATACTTAGACTAACAAGACCCTTTTTTTTTTTTTCAAACAGCTTTTTTGCCTCGGTGCAAATTGTTAACCTTCTGGCAGACCAGTACAATGAAAAGTGCTAAACCATCTCAGACCAACAATATATTCTCTGCAGGCCTACCATGTAAGGATTGTGAAGTAACAAGTCCAGTTATTATTAATGAATCTTCTACGACAAACCTTAGCCTTTGGACTGGTCTGCATGAAATATCAATGACCCTAATTTTATGCAGGCTACAACAGAAAGCTAATCATAACACAAAATACCAGAAAGTCGCAAATTTCATCATCATACGCTCAAGATGAATTTAGTATCCTGATTTCCAATTTTGCTTGTATTTTCCGCTCAAAAATTATGAATCCGTGCTCCCCATTATAACACTACGTTATAAGATAATAGAAGCTATCACCAAAATTTCAACATTGTCCTCCTCTTATATTTCACATATTATGATAGAAACATTGGTAAATGGAGCAATGGATCTCTTCGAGATCTAAAGAAATATATGATAGCTTTACTGTTTGGTGAATAGCTGATGATTATAGGGTCATAAATTCTTCGCCTTTTTATTCTATTCTTGTTGACTGAAGCAATTCAATCAATTGAGATTTTTGGATTCGAGGTATATATACCATGTTTTCAGGAAAAGCAACGAATTTTTGCTTCCTATGGAAACAACAAAGATCTCGGAAAGAAGTTGGGTAACCTGGTGGAAGCTGAGATCCCCTCGGTATCCCAGGGATTTGACGGCAGAGGCGATGCCGGCACAGATCTCGAAGCGCTCCACGGTAGATTCGGGGAGGGAGGTGGGGAAAGAGGGGGACGACTCATCGTCGTCAAGGAGGCGGAGGGATTGAGCGCAGATGGAGACGAGGGCGTCTGGGGCGAGGTCTTTGATGCAAGAGACACCGGCGGGGAGGAAGACACCGGAGCCGTTGAGAGAGCTCAGGAGGATCTCCTGCGCCTCGTCCATGGCGGACAGGACACGGCCCGCTCCTAGGGTTCTCTTCGTTCTCGATAGCTACCAAGCTACCGACCCCGTCTTCTTCTAAAAGACCAACCACGCCAGGCAGAATGCCGAGACTTGTCGAAGCTCAATGGAGATTGGACGACGTGAAATTAAACCAGTCCCGGCAGGCCAACAACCGGGACTAGTTTAAACCTGGGAAAGATTAGAGCGTAATTAGCCTAGACTAGTTAAAACCCGCAGGCATCGAATAAATCGAGCTATCGACTCGTTTGCACATGGGAGCTGGGGAATATTTTTATTTATTATTATCATTATTATTATTATTATTATTATTATTATTATAATATATATTTATATATTTATATATATTGTTTTGGGATGGATTGCATTGCGTAAATTCGAACTAGTTTCTGTAGGGCAAGTGCTAGGACTAGTTCAAGCTTGGTAGAGATTATTGTCATGAGAAATTTGGGCCAGTTTCGTGTGGCTAAATGCCAGGAGGACGGTACCAGAGGGAGATTGCACGGTAAAATTGAACCAATTTTGCCGAGCTGAAATCCTAGAACTAGTTCATAGGTAGATAAATAGATTGGTAGGTAGACCGATCAATCCATAGATAGAGACCACCCAATTTAGAGTTTATTGATGAAAGATTCTTATATTAGAATAGTGAATATCAGATGGAATGATGAACCAGAATATTACATATTAAAACTATACTACAACAAATAGATCTCAGGTAAAATGAAATAAGCTAAATCCTTGCAGGATCTATAATAATTATGTTCCTTGATTTTGAGACAAACTCTTCTACGAACATAAAATAAATGAAGCTATGCGAAGCATTGTCATACATAGACGCCCCTGGATCGCATTATGGGTAGGTTCGGAGCTTGTGTGGTCATCTTTATTTATAACACTATCTTTAGTATTAACATCGAAATAGATCCCGGTACTTTGCCATGACATCTTCTAATTTTGACTATTATCTCCCTTTTCTCCTACTATTATATTGGAAACTCATTAGTTTTGGCTTCACGCTAGCTCCGCTTCTACAATTTTAATATTTTTCGGAACCTAAAGCTCACCATGTACTTTATTTTTCCTTCACTGCTGCCTTTTTTTCAAGTAACACGCATTGCACGTGCATACAATAACTTACCATATATAAAAATATTTGGGATTTGATTCCATATGAGTATTCGACTATACTTAGAACATATTTGGATATTTCTAGGGGATTGCAATCAAAATCCTATATGATTCATGTATTCGACCATCCATTGAAGTATGACTTTGTATCAACCAAATATCACTTAACCTAAACCTTGTAGAAAGAATAAAATAATCTCTATAGGTTATTTTTACTTTATTATAGTCCAAAGACTAGAATTTGGACTGGATTTAGTGACCGCTGGATTGGACCAACATGCTCAATATCTATAGAATTTTCAGCGCTCCGGGGGATTATATATATATATATATATATATATATATATATATATATATATATATATGTATGTATGGTTTTGTCTTTTAGTGTATTTGTGTTCATCATAAAATTATCTTTTTATTTTATTTCTTGCATTTAGAAGCATGTACATTTGTAACAAATAAGCTTATATATATATGATTTTGTCTTTTAGTGTGTCTGTGCTCATCATAAAATTATCCTTTTATTTTGTTTCTTGCATTTAGGAGCATGTACATTTGTAACAAATAAGCTTTATGATCAATTAGATTTAGAGTCAAATTTGATTAGATCAAAATTAAATAATGATGGGATCATACATCCAAATCATTGGATACGATCTACTATCTCAAAACTACTTATTAGATATATGTGCCCTAGAAGTCAGAATTGGCTGACACTTGTAATACACTTCTAAGGGCAAAATTGTAATTTTGACTAAAATCAATAAATGGGTTATTTTCTATCACATATGTGTATTTAGTGTCTGTGATACATCTTTTGAGTTAATGGCAATGATAATTCATATTTTCAAGAGTTGAAAATTTAAGACATTAATAATCATTATTAACTCATAAATTGCTTCTGACCATAGGATCATCACGAGGATGGTGATTGATCCGGAATGTTGGTGTACAATCGATTTTTTTTAGTAGATGAGTCTTGAGTCTACAGTGTGGAGACACCGGAGCGAGAATACAGATACTCGTTAGAGAACGAGGGCACTGAGCGTGACCACCTCGAGTAGTCATTAGGGAGTCTACCTTCTCGTCAATGACTGACTCGATGCTGCAGTAGTGTGTCTGGTTCTTTGACCTGAGGTGCATCGGCAGTTCACCTTGAGGGTGTTATAGTTTGACTACACCATTACTCGGTCTCCTAGCCATATGGAACCCTGAGGTGTATGTTGGCTATAGCATGTTCATTGTAGGAACTGGATGGCATCAAGATGGAATCTATCTACCTCGGTGGTAGAGGAGCAGCCCTATGATAATCATGAGAATCAAGTCCAGAAGCCCATGGCCATGGCAGAGTGAAATAATAGAAAGAGTTTCTATTTAGATTTTCACATTGGACTCGAATCGAATGATTACATCATATGACAGAAACTAGGGTTTGACGAGTTCACCTAAACCCTAATCTGATCGGGCTCAAGATAGAAGAACTGAATCACACAGGTAGCTGCACCAAGAGGTTCGCATTCAGCTCTGATGGGTTGCCACCATATACTGCTAGGTGTCACTGGTGGATTTTGGGAGCAATTAGAATGATTTAGATGATCGATCATTCTAGCTGTTCGAATCAGAAGAGTTCTGATCCATCGAAAGGAAGTTTCGATGATGTCGATGATAGAGATCATGACATATCCCATTACCATACAGAACTGAACCTAACTGGGTCACACAAATAAGGGTTTGAATCTGGTGATCATCAATTGAACTGATCTAGTTCAATTGATCTGAATGAGATTCAATTAGGTTCAAGAAAATCGTGCTAGCACTCGATTGAACCTAACGTTCTTCTTTTGCTATCATAAATAAGTTGTCCTGATCTGAGCCAAAGGAGTTTGTGCTCAATCAGAGGCCTTCATATGGTCTGACTGGAGGTTGTCCAAGTCAGAAAAGGTTGTCTTATTTTAAGACATTACCTGCCATTTTTGGTCACCTGCCATTTCTTGTTCTTTGACTTTGGTCAAAAGTCTACCTTTGACTGGTCAAACGTTGACCATTGACACTTTGACTTTTGACCACATGTCATGCACCTATTGGAGAGCTGGTGGGGGCCTGTCCCCCTACCAGAACCTGGCAAGGAGAAGGGCGCACGCCACCCTAGGCGTGTGCCCAAGTTGGAGGCGCCTAGGAGTCCTTGTTGGACAAGGACTCCATCTCCTTTTTGGATTCCAATTAGAGTTCTTCTAAGAACCAACTTTGACTGGTCTTAGGCGCCCTCTAAGGAGGAATCCAGGGGACTCTATTCCCACCAATCAGATTTAGATCTGATTTCACAAAGGGTTGTGATTGGTTGGGAAGAAGAGGAGTTGGATCACAGCTAGTCTATAAATAAGACCCTGTACCCAACTCAGATTGATATGAGATTGAAGCTAAGAGTTTCCATACGCCCCAAGGCTGCCTCTCCCCTCCTTCTCCATGCCAAACCACCTTCTCCCCTTGCTCTCCACGTCCAAAAGGAGTTTTGGATTTTTGGTTGGTGCGATTCAGATCAAAGAGAAAGGCGATCAAAAGCAAGAAGGCTGCGCTGCTGCAAAGGACGACTGCTGATCTTCAAAAGGAGTTTTGAAGATCCTCCAGATCAGATCCAGATCTAATTTTTGGAGACGTGATAGAGAAGAAGAGGATCTCCAGATCCAACCTGAGTGGATACCGGTAGAGGCCAGGCGCTTGCGTGGCTAGATCCAGAACCTTCCGCTGCATACAGGATCATCAACAGGGTAATAGGATTACCCAAATCAGGTAAATTAAATTTGAATTTAATTTATCTTTTATTTTATTTTATTTATTAAAATAATAAGAATTAGATCTAAAATATCTCAAGATCTGATATAGATCAAAGAAAAATTTTTGAAATATATCTCTTGATCTGATCAGATCTGAACGAACCTGGACCGAAAAATCAGGATTTTCCCTTCAACTGGTATCAGAGCCATGGTTCTAAAATTATTTAGATCTAATTTTAAATTTATTTTAATCAAAAAATAATTAATTTTAGATGTCACATGAGATGTGATCAGATCTAAAATTAGAAAAAAAAATTAAAATTAAATAATTTGGATCTAAGATTAGAAGATATGCATGACTAGTTCTAGAATAGAATAGTTCTATAGAATAGTCTTGCATGTTTTCAATTTAATCTGATTAAATCATATTTTAGATCTATTTATTTACTATTTTTTGATATTATAAGTGTTATAATAACATCTAAAAAATAGTAAATAAAATTATTTAATTTTAAATCATATGAGATATGATTGATGCATGTCTAGACTAGTTGTAGAATAGTTCTACATAATTGTCTAGATTAGAATTTATTTTGATTAGATCAATTTAAATCTAATTTTTTAGATTATTATGAGATAATTTAGATCTGAAAACATGCATGATTCGATACATGAGATGTATGCAAAATATGCCATGATTAGATCTACTTTGTATATGAGATATATGATATAGATCTGATACTGTTTTGTAGTATTGAATGTTCCTGATTAAGGCGTTCCTCTTGGCCGTCCGGTCATAAGAACGAAGAAGGGTTTGAAAGGCCCTCTCTTCCCATTCGATGGGGTGTTCTTATGATGTGTAGGGGTGCTGCGTGTTCGTCCTTAATCAGAAACCCAAAACTTACTTTCTGCAAAACCCTAGATCTTGAAATCCTAGGATTTATTGTGCATATTTTGTTTATGAACCCTACTTAATTAAGAATTAAGTTTATGAAATATTAATTAGGTCTAAAATTGAGAATTTTAGATTTAAGACATATTCATAATATTGGGTTCGGGCTTGGATAGCTCAATTAGGTCTAAGCGGTTGATCAAACGAATCAAGAGTTGGTTAGATGGGATCAACAATGCTTAAATTGACCAGCCTAATAGGATTAAGTCTGGGTCAAGATCGAGTCACGATCAAGCAAGACCTAATTAGGCTCAGAGGTTAGAGTCTGGATTGTAGGCTAACCCAATTGGTTCTGACTCAACAATTTGGTGTCTAAGGTAAGTTTGGCACATACGATCGACTGATTTTTAATTGGAAGCTACTTGATCTGAATGCGTTCTTGTACGAGTTAATGGCATATTCCTAACTTGAGACCTGAATCAATTCTCCCTAAGAAAAGATTAAGTCTGAGGTCTTCCACTATTATAGATGTGCGGGCCCTTTCCGGGGTTGATTATTCTCGATTGGATACAGTGGCTCAGTTGCACCGGAAAGACGCAACCATGTCTATTAGGCATTGGATGCTATGGGCTGGAGGATGAGTTGGGCTCAATATTTCGGATACGGTGAGAGACTCAATTAGGAACCCAGTCTATGCAAATGGTGGGTCTGACTTAACTAAGGAGTGGATCAATATTTTGGATACGGTGAGATTCATGAATTAGAGATCAAGTTTGGGTGCACCATGATTAGAGAATCATTGAACAAGAGTTGTTCACTCATTGGCTAACCCATCACCAATAACTGTTAGGTGAGGTGATGAGTCAGTTGGTGAGACCGCACCACCCACTAGAAATCATTAATCGTGGAGATTTTTGCATCTCTACAGAGGGAGTGTAGGGATCCGAGAAAATAGTGGAAGCTAATTTGTTTAAAAATAAAATCCCTAAATAAATTGGTCAAGTCAAAATTATAGTATCTAACTAGAATCTTTGACTCTCTACAGGAAAAATATCTGCGTCCAATCCATTGGCACGTATCCTGGACACACATAGACTGACCGGACCCAATTATAAAGATTGGCTCAGGAACTACAAAATTATTTTGGGTTCTGAGAAGTTAACCCATATTTTGGACCAGGACCCTCCCACCTTACCAGCCCGTCCATCTGTTGAACAGAGAGCGTCTCTGAAAAAATGGATAGACGAAGATAATAAGGCCAGATATTACATGTTGGGCTCGATGTCTGATGAGCTCCAGCGCCAACATGAGGATATCGGGACTGCTCGCCAAATGTTGGCTCACCTACAGGAGATGTTTGGTGAACAGAGTCGCGCAGCCAAATATCAAGTCACGAAATGACTTTTTAAGGCTAAGATGCGTGATGGGCAGTCAGTCCAAGATCACTGTCTGACAATGATCAAGGACATGGAAGAGCTTGAGAAGCTCGGTGTGAAGTTGGACTTGGACCTGCAGAACGATATTATTCTGCAATCCTTGACTGATGCATATGGGCAATTCATCATGAATTACTACATGCATAAACTTCAGAATTCCTTGGCCGAATTAATGAATATGCTGGTTACCGCTGAGCTTTCTATGAAAGATTCTAAAGGCTCAGTTCTTGCTATGGAATGGACTTCTTCCAAAAGAAAGTCTTATGGAAAGAAAAAGAAGTCTGTGAAAAAGCAAAAGGTGAAAGGATCAAAGAAGAAGAAGGCAGAGCCGAAGATGAAAGCCGCTGTTAAAGGAAAAGTATTTCCATTGCAACAGCGACGGCCATTGGAAGCGGAACTGTCCTACTTACCTGGCCACCCTGAAGAATAAGAAGGAAGGTCCTTCTGGAGGTATGCTTGTTATTCGAGCAAAATGTGAATGCCAAATGACCTAGGGATAGTCCAAACGATAGATATCTATGGCACCTTGAGATTAGGTCATATAGCAGAAGATAGGATCAACAAATTGGAGAAAAATGGGCTATTGAGTCCATTGACTTCCGAGTCATATCCAACTTGTGAATCTTGTCTTCAGGGCAAAATGACTAAACTCCTTTTGTAGGACATGGGAAAAGGGCCACAGATCTTCTTGCCCTAGTACATACTGATGTGTGTGGCCCATTTGATGTGCCGGCTAGAGGCAATTTTGTCTACTTCATTATCTTTACCGATGATCTGTCTAGGTATGGGTATGTGTATCTTATGAGACATAAGTCTGAAGCTTTTGAAAAGTTCAAAGAATTCAGACATGAAGTAGAAAAACAAACTGGAAAATCCCATTAAGGTTCTTCGATCAGATCGAGGAGGTGAATACCTTAGCCGGGAATTCCTTAGACTATCTAAAGAAAAATGGCATAGTCTCTCAATGGACTCCACCAGGAACACCTCAACTCAACGGGATTTCAGAATGGAGAAATCGGACTCTATTGGATATGGTTCGATCCATGATGAGCTTCACAGACCTTCCTGATTTTCTTTGGGGACACTCATTGTTAACTTCAATCTATCTACTGAATAGGGTTCCCTCTAAAATCATTCCTACCACACCGTATGAGATATGGCACGGTAAGAAACCAAGTCTGAGTCATCTCAGAATTTGGGGTTGTCCAGCTCATGTCAAAAGACAACAAGCGGATAAGTTAGAGTTTAGGTCCTTTAGAGCTCGATTCATAGGATATCCTAAAGAGTCATTAGGATACTATTTCTACATTCCAGAAGACCATAATGTGATTGTGAGTCGACATGCCATCTTTCTTGAAAAATAGTTTATTCAAGATAGCGGCATTGAAAAATAGATCAAGCTTGATGAGAAAGTCTCACAAGTGGAACGAGCTAAGGACCAATTGGAACCAAATCAGGTTGAGCCAATAAGAACACTACCTCCTCCACCTCATAGATCGGAAAGAGTTTTCCATCCCCTGAAAGATACTTAGGTATTATTTCAGAGGAAGTAGAGGAAATGTTCCTCATAGGTAATGGTGCTCATGGTGATGATCCCAAAACCTACAACGAGGCGATATCAGATATCGACTCCGAGAAATGGCTAGAGGCAATGCAGTCAGAAATTGACTCGATGCACTCAAACCAAGTCTGGACCTTGGTAGATCCACCAGAAGGTATAGTACCTATTGGGTGTAAATGGATCTTCAAGAGAAAGATTGGTGCAGATGGGAATGTGGAGACATTCAAGGCTAGACTAGTGGCAAAAGGTTATAGTCAACGCGAAGGCATTGACTATCAGGATACCTTTTCTCCAGTGGCTATGCTAAAATCCATCCGCACATTGCTTGCCGTTGCAGCCTATTTCGATTATGAAATATGGCAAATGGACGTGAAAAACGACATTCCTAAATGGATATCTTGAGGAAGATATCTATATGGAATAGCCGTTAGGTTTCACATCCAGTGATACTGATCACAAGGTTTGCAAGCTGCAAAGGTCCATATATGGACTTAAGCAAGCATCTCGGAGCTGGAACACTCGTTTCAATGATGTGATCAAAAAATTTGGTTTCATCAAAAATGAAGAGAAAACCGTGTATTTTCAAAAAGGTCAGTGGGAGCGCTGTTGTCTTCCTCGTATTGTACGTGGATGACATCCTCCTTATTGGGAATGATATTTCCATGTTGACGACAGTCAAAATATGGTTGTCCAAGAAATTCTCCATGAAAGACCTAGGTGAAGCATCCTTTATTCTAGGAATTAAGGTCTATAGGGATAGACCGAATAGGATGCTAGGACTTTCACAGAAGATGTACATAGAGGAAGTACTAAAGAGGTTTAGTATGGAAAACTCTAAGAGGGGATTAATATCCCTTCAGACATGGTATTCATCTTTCTAAGAAGATGTGCCCTAGCACACCTGAGAAAATAGAACGCATGAGCAAGATCCCTTATGCTTCTGCAATAGGGAGCCTCATGTATGCCATGCTATGTACACGACCTGATATAGCCCATGCTGTGAGTGTCACAAGCAGATATCAGTCAAATCCAGGTGAAGAACACTGGACTTCTGTGAAATGTATCCTTAAGTACTTGAGAAGAACTAAGGATATGATGTTGGTCTTTGGTAATGGAGAACTCCAAGTCCAGGGATACACAGACTCGGATTTCATGTCCGATATAGATGATCGAAAGTCGACATCTGGGAGTCTGTTTATGTGCAATGGTGGTACTGTCAGCTGAAAGAGTTCCAAGCAAGTGGTGATATCACCTCATCCACGATTACCTCGAGAAGGGTTATGTCGAGGTCAAGAGAGTCAACTCCATAGATAATGTGGCAGACCCACTTACAAAGCCGTTGGGCCAGCACAGAAGATCGAAGCCCACCTTGAGAAGATGGGACTTAGACTTGTAGCCAATTGGCTTTAGGATAAGTGGGAGATTGTTAGATATATGTGCCCTAGAAGCCAGAATTGGCTGACACTTGTAATACACTTCTAGGGGCAAAATTATAATTTTGACTAAAATCAATAAATGGGTTATTTTCTATCACATATGTGTATTTAGTGTCTGTGATACATCCTTTGAGTTAATGGTAATGATAATTCATATTTTCAAGAGTTGAAAATTTAAGACATGAATAATCATTATTAACTCATAAATTGCTCCTGACCATAGGATCATCACGAGGATGGTGATTGATCCGGAAGGTTGGTGTACAATCGCTTCTCTTTAGTAGATGAGTCTTGAGTCTACGGTGTGGAGACACCGGAGCGAGAGTACAGGTACTCGTTAGAGAACGAGGGCACTGAGCGTGACCACCTCGAGTAGTCATTAGGGAGTCTACCTTCTCGTCAATGACTGACTCGATGCTGCAGTAGTGTGTCTGGTTCTTTGACCTGAGGTGCATCGGCAGTTCACCTTGAGGGTGTTATAGTTTGACTACACCATTACTCGGTCTCCTAGCCATATGGAACCCTGAGGTGTATGTTGGCTATAGCATGTTCATTGTAGGAACTGGATGGCATCAAGATGGAATCTATCTACCTCGGTGGTAGAGGAGCAGCCCTATGATGATCATGAGAATCAAGTCCAGAAGCCCATGGCCATGGCAGAGTGAAATAATAGAAAGAGTTTCTATTTAGATTTTCACATTGGACTCGAATCGAATGATTACATCATATGACAGAGACTAGGGTTTGACGAGTTCACCTTAACCCTAATCTGATCGGGGCTCAAGATAGAAGAACTTAATCACACAGGTAGCTGCACCAAGAGGTTCGCATTCAGCTCTGATGGGTTGCCACCATATACTGCTAGGTGTCACTGGTGGATTTTGGGAGCAATTAGAATGATTTAGATGATCGATCATTCTAGCTGTTCGAATCAGAAGAGTTCTGATCCATCGAAAGGAGTTTCGATGATGTCGATGATAGAGATCATGACATATCCCATTACCATACAGAACTGAACCTAACTGGGTCACACAAACAAGGGTTTGAATCTGGTGATCATCAATTGAACTGATCTAGTTCAATTGATCTGAATGAGATTCAATTAGGTTCAAGAAAATCGTGCTAGCACTCGATTGAACCTAACGTTCTTCTTTTGCTATCATAAATAAGTTGTCCTGATCTGAGCCAAAGGAGTTTGTGCTCAATCAGAGGCCTTCATATGGTCCTGACTGGAGGTTGTCCAAGTCAGAAAAGGTTGTCTTATTTTGTAAGACATTACCTGCCATTTTTGGTCACCTGCCATTTCTTGTTCTTTGACTTTGGTCAAAAGTCTACCTTTGACTGGTCAAACGTTGACCATTGACACTTTGACTTTTGACCACATGTCATGCACCTATTGGAGAGCTGGTGGGGGCCTGTCCCCCTGCCAGAACCTGGCAAGGAGAAGGGCGCACGCCAACCCTAGGCGTGTGCCCAAGTTGGAGGCGCCTAGGAGTCCTTGTTGGACAAGGACTCCATCTCCTTTTTGGATTCCAATTAGAGTTCTTCTAAGAACCAACTTTGACTGGTCTTAGGCGCCCTCTAAGGAGGAATCCAGGGGACTCTATTCCCACCAATCAGATTTAGATCTGATTTCACAAAGGGTTGTGATTGGTTGGGAAGGAAGAGGAGTTGGATCACAGCTAGTCTATAAATAAGACCCTGTACGCCCAACTCAGATTGATATGAGATTGAAGCTAAGAGTTTCCATATGCCCCAAGGCTGCCTCTCCCCTCCTTCTCCATGCCAAACCACCTTCTCCCCTTGCTCTCCACGTCCAAAAGGAGTTTTGGATTTTTGGTTGGTGCGATTCAGATCAAGAGAAAGGCGATCAAAAGCAAGAAGGCTGCGCTGCTGCAAAGGACGACTGCTGATCTTCAAAAGGAGTTTTGAAGATCCTCCAGATCAGATCCAGATCTGATTTTTAGAGAAGTGATGGAGAAGAAGAGGATCTCCAGATCCAGTCCGAGTGGATACCGATAGAGGCCAGGCGCTTACGTAGCTAGATCCAGAACCTTCCGCTGCATACAGGATCATCAACAGGATAATGGGATTATCCAAATCAGATAAATTAAATTTGATTTAATTTATTTTTATTTATTTTATTTATTAAAATAATATTAATCAGATCTGAAATATCCTAGATCTGATACAGATTAAAAAAAAATTTTAAAATATATCTCTTGATCTGATCAGATCTGAACGAACCTGGACCAAAAAATCAGGATTTTCCTTCACTACTTACATGCCAAAAATTATATAATTTAAAAATCTCTAACTTATACATTAAATAATCAAAAAATATATCTAATTTAATTTTATTTAAATTATTTAATTTTTTACTACTTAATACATAGACTAGAAATCTCTAAATTATATATTTTTTTATATACAAGTAGTTTTGAGATAGTAGATCACATGCAATAGTTTGGATCATTGATGTAGAACTTCTATTATAGAATTTTGATTTGATCGAATCTAAGTCCAAATTTAATCAATATAATTTTAGTCTAGCGCTCTCTCTCTTTATATATATATATGACTTCAAGAAATTGTGAAGTTGAATGGGGAGTCTCATCTTTAATCGACCTTCAGGGCACCGAATAAGGCCTGATATTTGTCCCGACTCAAAGTTGGATTCGGATATGCAAAGATCGAGTCCAATTGGATTGGATTTATAAAATAAATCCAACCTAATGATATGGCAATCTAATTTTTCTCAATGAATTAGAGATGGCGGTCGGAAGGAATTTTTTATTCAAATTTGATGGATTTGGAATCTATCCCTCATGTATGGATTTATGTGAAATCCTTGGATAGCTTGACCACCAACCCATAGTCTAGTTTTTTGTTCGACCATCGTTCCAATCCTCCCACTCGATTAGGGGTGCAAACGACTCGAGTTGAGTAATTGAAAGTTTGAGCTCGACTCGACTTAAAATATTTGGACTCGAAACTCGACTTTAGCTCGACCGAGCCTTAACATCGTAAGCTTGAACTTGGCTCGATGAAAAATAGGCAAAGCTCAAGATCAACTCGACTCGATTTAAATATGAACCGAGTCATATTCGAGCTCGAGTTTGAACTCGAAATCGAGTCTTATCTTACTAATAATATTTATATTAATATATATATTATAAATAAAATTAATATTATTAATATATATATATTCGAGTAGACTTGCGAGTTTTTGAGTCGAATATTCTGCTATTCGAGTTCGACTCGAAAAGTTACTCGAGTTTGACTCACATATTTGAGCTTAGCTCGAACTCGATAATAATTGAGTTGAGTCGAATTTGAATTCGAGTCAAACTCGAGTAGCTCATGAGCAACTCGACTCATTTGTAGTCCTATTTAAGGATAGAAGAGAGAAAATATATCTGAAAAATGCAAACAAAGGAAAGGGGAAAAAAAAATGAAAAGGTAAAACTTTTTCCCACGATCATTTCTTTTTTTTTTTTTTTTTTTTTTCACTTCTTTTTCTTTTCATTTGATTCTCTTTTTCAGAGATATGTGGGGAAGGAGGGCACCTAAGGAGATCGGTGGGGTTTTTTCTCGAACATATGGGATTCTGTGCGAGTTGTGCGGTGTGAGTTGCTTCCTGGAGGTTTTGAGAGCTTAGTAGACTTGGGGATTTTGATCGAAAGGAGCGACAAAAATTTTCAGTTTTTGGAGTTCTGTTCGGTGATAATATGAATATGGATGAGGGTTAATCGCGTGGGGTGAAGAATGGATGGGTATTGGGTACCGGCGGGTATTACCAATTTTAAATGAGACGGGTTTGGAGGATAAGTCGTTAATTTCGTAATCTGCTTTGGCACGGGTTCGGGTAGTAAGATTTTAAACGGATTCGGATACGGGTAGGGCAAATTTGGCGGGTATTCCACCCGTTTCTATCCCCCCACCGACCGAAGCGCCCGATCCTTCCTCCCTTCTCGGCCTTACTCGGATTAAAACTGGAGGGTTTCCTGAAAGCTATTCTTGGAATTAGGGTTCCGGTGTTGATCCGGCAGCGGGAGAGAAGGGGAGGAGGAGAAGGAGAGTATGGGAGAGCGCAAGGTGTTGAACAAGTACTACCCGCCGGACTTCGATCCGGCGAAGATCCCGCGGCGGCGGCAGCCTAAGAACCAGCAGATCAAGGTTCGCATGATGCTTCCCATGAGCATCCGCTGCAGCACCTGCGGCACCTACATCTACAAGGGCACCAAGTTCAATTCCCGCAAAGAAGATGTCATTGGAGAGGTAATACCCTTGGATCCCTTCTCGTGTGTTTCCCTTCTTCTTCTTGGTCGATTCATCTCTTTCCTCCAGGTTCGTGCCATCGTTGTTCGTTTCCTTCTCTTCTTTTCAGTTGATTTCTTTCTTTTTATTCTTGCAACCCGTTAATTGAAAGTTTAGGTTTTGCCGGGTTTTCCACGCAGTTTGATTTATCTATTCATGGTTCCCTATCGTATTTGCATTATTTTATCTTGTTTGATTGCTGAGATTCATTTAGTTTGTTTGATATTCCGTGGAAAAGGTAAAATCATATTTCAAAATTACCTGGAATTTGAGATTTATCTTAGTTGGGTCGAGATCCCTGTATCCGATATCGTAATTTCATAGATTTTGAGATACGAGGTAACCTGAAGTTCATAGATTATGTTCAGAGTAACATTATCGATGATATTAAACTTCAGGAATTCTTTATTTGGTTAATGTTTGGTAGAAAAGTTAAATTTTGTTGCGCATATGATGAGGAACTGAAATTGATGTTTGGAATTTTGATTGGCTTCCTGCAGACGTATCTGGGAATTCAGATTTTTCGGTTCTACTTCAAATGCACCAAATGCTCAGCTGAAATTGCATTCAAAACAGATCCTCAGAATTCGGACTATGTTGTTGAATCGGGAGCATCTCGAAATTTTGAGCCTTGGCGGGATGAGGATGAAGTGAGTGATTAAAATAATGCTCCATAGTATGTTATATTGTTGGGTTTGACTAGTACATGTTCTGGGGCATTCTTGATCTTTGATATTTTTGCAATAGAATTGTGGTTTCAATTCGAATATCTTATGTTGCACTTTCATCAGGCAGTAGAACAGGAGAAGAAGAAAAGAGCTGCTGAAGAGATGGGGGATGCGATGAAGTCACTAGAAAACAGAGCAGTGGATTCAAAGAGAGATATGGACATACTTGCAGCACTAGAAGAAATGAGATCTATGAAGGTATAAATTGGACTCTTCCCCCAAAGTTACTTAGACTTTTAAAGTTGCTGGTGATATGCATATGACCAGGGTGCATACGACCAGGGTCCAGGATAGTTTGTGATTCTGTACTATTATCATGCTGACAGATTGTTTTTTGCTGTTCGCCAGTCAAGACATGCAACTGTGAGTGTCGATATGATGCTAGAGACTCTAAAGGATTCAGCCTACAAAAAGGTAAGATTTTGGTTACTTTCCTTTTCTTTTTTTCATTTTCCCCTTGTGAACTTTTCATTTTTAAAGAATGATTGAGCATGCGGTCATTTCAGTGAAGCATTAACATCGGTACCATGAGCATGGCCCCTATTGCCTTTACTCTCTATACAATGTTTTCTCTTTGTTCCAGAATACACGTGGGGAGGGATGATTATGTTGTTAAAGTGATTAAGTTTCGATACAGTTCATGTGTCTCGGAATGGAGTGGTATGGGATCTGTACTGACCTGAACTTGAGTTTCATACCGATTCCCACAGGTATAGTACAGTATATCCTGTATCCACTGGTACAGTACAGTATGTCCTGTATCAGACAGTACGGCAGACCATGCTGTCTAAATATCATCAAAATC
This sequence comes from Cocos nucifera, assembly GCA_006176705.1. Lineage (NCBI taxonomy): Eukaryota > Viridiplantae > Streptophyta > Magnoliopsida > Arecales > Arecaceae > Cocos > Cocos nucifera. The sequence goes on along the minus strand of QRFJ01006018.1, from coordinate 95,312 downwards.
ATATCAAAAGGAAGGTTTTTATGATGACTTGTCTTGACAACTTGTAGGATAATGCTTATAAGGATCCGGTACTTGACCTTGGTGTAATGTTAGTTTGGGCGTATTTTAATTACTTTTAAATTTTAAGGGAAAAAAGACATAAAGGTCACAAAATAGGATTTTAATTACTTTTGATAAGATTATCATATGTGAATGGCATGTGTATTTGAAAAATTTTTAAGAATGGAAAATAAAGAAGAGATACAAAAAGCATATAACTCATTGTACATTACTAATAGGTGTGATAACAGTAAGAACTTTATTAGGTATGTTAGAAGAGTGAGAAGGTCCCCCCGCACCCCCCCCCACCACAAACAAAAAGAAAATAAAAAATTAAAAAAAAAAAGAGAGCAGACCAAGTGGAAAAGGGAAATAGCTTTATTCAATCATTTTGCATATTGAGGGTTTTAATATATTCATGATAAGTATGTGAACTTCCTTTGAGCACGCAACTTATTGGCAATCAAAAATTAATTTAGAAAGTAATTTAAAAATAAATTGGTGAAGATAATGGGTAAAAAGGAGAACAATTTAAACACAAAGGTGGGGTCTAGAAGTATTATTAACCTTAACCTACATGCTATGTCATAACTTATAAATATTTAGGTCAGATTCAAGGATCAATTCAGAGATTTTTTTTCTACAAATCAAGACCGCTACCTGTAAATGTTGCTTTATAGCAGTGAAATTTTTTGTTAGTTTCTGAATGAAGAATGAGGTTATTGTTTTTGTAGCATATCTTAGGCAATTGATGCAGTGTTCTTGGTTAGTGTTTGATGTGGATGGTGTAGCTTATATAACAATTGTTGTACATTCATTTATAAATCAATGTTTTTTTTTTTTTTTTTTTGTTCTTAATTCTTCTCAAGAACTTTCTATGCTTTGTCAGGAAAAAGAAATTGCAGAAGAGTTAGATAAAGCAGATGAAGAACTGATCAAATCAATTGCTTTTCCTGTAAGTATTTGAGTATTCCTTTTTTTTCTTTTTTGTCATTGTAATCTATTACTTTCAAAAAGTTTTGCATTAAGATTGGTGCATGATGTGTTAATAAGCAAGTACCTTTTGCAGGGTTCAAAAAATTATGTCCGACGTATACAGGATGATGAAGATGAGGATCTAGATGAGGACTTTGGTCAGTCACCTTCCAATCCGTGCAAGTTTCCAGATGATAATTTAAAGGTCTCTTGTGGCTTTATCGATTGCTTCATTTGTAGTTTTCATTCCTTTGTCCTAAATATGCAAACTTTATCGATATTTTACTGTGGAACTTTTTAAATGTTAGAATTGGCTTTCGAAAATGGAGTGATTGACCTGGTGAAAAGAAAAAAATTTAAAATTCTTATTCTCTTGCTGATTTTAAATGCTTTTCTTTATTAAGCTAGTACTATGAGTTCTTATTTATTTCTTTTAATTGTTATTTACTAAGATGATATTACATGAATTGTCGACTTCTTGATTGAAAGAAATCTAAAAGAATTTGCAAGCATCCTCCGGTGATTCTTGTGTGAGGCTTGTTATTCCTTTTGTATTTTCATGCATGCCTATCAGGACTGATCACCCATGCTGGTGTACATCTTCCTCCTTTAAGACCCTATGACATTCCTTCGGCCTTAGGTGTTTTCTCACTTATTAATATTTGCTGCACAGGGATGCACACATTAAATTTGTTAGGCTTTGCTCCTTCAGAGATGTAACCCTAGGATTATAAGGGATTGCTAGTTAATAAACTGCTTGAATTTTAAATTCAGATTAAAAGCAAATCTGAATTCAGTGCATTTTTGAAACCTACTTTCAGCAGCTATCATAAGACAGGCTGGATCCCAGATCTGTTAAACAACAAGATTCTGTTGCTTTGCGGTGATGCTTGAGCACATAAAAGATAGAAAACAGACTGGAAGAGAGTAGAAGAGAGGAGAGAGTCAGGGAAGAATGTAAGAACGAAAGGAAAAGAGGAAAATAGTCCTCCTTTATGAAATTAAAAATCTCATATAAACTGACTTCTGGAAAAAGTCTCCTCCACAGCTGGCTCCGAATCCCCCATTTCATATATTCTATCAGTCTCTTTTCCTACTCGTATGAGGCTTCCTAAATTGTAAATAAGTCAAAACCCTTAACTAAAAACCCTGTTATATTTTGAAATTCCAAACTACCCCCCACGAGGTTTGATTATTTTTCCTGCCATATAGCATATTGATATGGCATTTGATATTGATATTAGATGTTCTAAGTTCTAACCAGTAGACCTGCTAAAGCAGAAAAATAATGACTAAACACTTAACTGTAAAATAAAATCAATTCCTGTAACTGGAAGTTTCAAAAATCTGATCACATCACTTGAACATCAGTTAAGCTATGTACAAAGTAATGTTACTTTATATTCTCTACAAATAGTGTTACCTTATGTTCGTCCAATCATGATTGTGACTTTGTGGTGGCACCTTCTTGTCTGCCTTATGTTTTGATGCATATATCCCATATATCATTGCTAGCCTAACAATTTTTTTATATTTCACTTAGCATGCAAAGATTGCACAACATTAACATCCAGCTGCAGTCATTCATATATAATGTGATCTATCTCTAATTAACAAAATTGAGTCATTCATATATAATGTGATCTATCTCTAATTAACAAAATTGAGTCATATTAAATTGTTATTTGTTTATCCTAAACCTTGAAACGTGCTATGCTGTACTGATTGTGAGTTAGTGTTAATGATGGTTATTCTGCTGCAGTCAGGGTGTTCAAATATATGTAGGGCATAGTATTTGGAAGACCAAAGTAGATATACATGATTTATCATTTGTTAATGTTTCACTTAATATTTTTTTGAATTCTCTTAGTGTACACAAGATTTCTTTGCCTTTTCCTTTTAATGTAAGTGTTGGTGCAGAAACTCGTCGTCGCCGGAGTCGAGGCTGCTGAGGTCGCCGCCGGGGACCTGCAAAACAAAGTCCCATCCGGAACCGGTGGGGGTTGGCTCCGGCAGGACCCTCCGACGGTCAAGTCAGTTTTCGGCCAACAGGAATGGAGTGCTCGGAATGAGTTCCGGAGCTTAGAGAAGAAGAGGAGAGCTTAGAGAGAGTCGAGAGTTCAGAGAGCTTAGCCTTAGTATGTCGGGAGGGGTCCTTTTATAGCGGAGCTTAGTTGATGGTGACGGCTGTCCGTCTGGCAGAGAGTCGTCGGGCAGCATGGAGTTTGGTACGGAGAGGAAGGCGTCGTCCGGTAGATCGTGGGAGCCATACTGGCGAGTCGTGGGCCGCATGGAGTCCGGTACGGAGAGGAAGGCGTCGTCCGGTAGATCGTGGGAGCCATACCGGCGAGCCGTGGGCCGCATGGAGTCCGGTACGGAGAGGAAGGCGTCGTCCGGTCGTTGCCATAGGCGGTAGCATGTCGACAGTTCGTCGTCCGTGGGAGTTCGGCGACTTGTAATTCGGACGTAACAGAGTTCGGCCGAAGGGGAAGCTGGGGGAGTTCGTCTGGCTGAAGGGTCGGCCATCTGTAGAGTTCGGCCGAGGGACGATTGCCGAGGAGTTCGACCGCTGAGAGGCCCGAAGAAGCTCGGCTGGCCAGTTGAAGGACTTCGGTTGCTAGTTGGTTCGGCCAGGGCTCGCTGAGGAGTTCGGCCGCTGAAGGAGGAGTTCGAAGAAGCTCGGCCGCCTGGAGTCGGTCCGAAGGAGTTCGGCCGGCCAGGAAGTTCGGCTCTCGGACGGCTGGGAGTCCGGAAGAAGCTCGGAAGCTGGACAGTTCGGCCTCTTGGAAGAAGCTTCGGCCTTGCTGGGGAGTTCGGCCTGAAGTTCGGCCGTCTGGCCTGGCAAGCTCTTCAGCGGCTACTGGTTACATTGGGCTGAGCGTCGGGCCGGGCTTCGGCAGGAGCGGGATTTATCCCCAACAGTAGCCCCCCCACTCCCGAGTTCAAAAATTGAAGAAGGAAGGGAGTACCAAAACAGGCGACTGCCGAAGTCTTCTTCCAGGCTCCGCATTTGTTGCAGCTGAAGCTCGGGGGAGGTCTCATCTCCAGCCAAGATTGACGCTGAAGTTGAGGCTGAGGCTTGGGGGAGACCTCATCTTCAGTCGATGTTTGGAGTTGGAAATGGAACTCGTTTCCAGCTAAAGTCGATGAAGCTGATGTTGAAGCCGAAGTAAATCTCGCCTCCTTCGGTCGAGGTCGGATTTGAGCTCCTCGGGGGCGACATTGTCTTCATCAGCTGAAGTCGACTCGGGGGAGACCTTCTCGCAGCCGAGGTTGTGCGCGCTCGGGGGAGATCTTATCTCCTGCAGCCGAGCTTGCCGTAGACTTTGAGGCTCGGTCTCGGATCTTGCTCACGTCAGGACGGGGTTCCCCTCCTGTTCCTAATGGGTGTGGGGGCACATGGGGACCGTCGTCCTCGCCTCTCCCCCCATCTCGTTTTAGGTGAACGAGGCCTTCGACCTTGCTCGCGTTAGGACGAGGTTCTCCTCCTGTTCCTAACCGAGGCTTGTGGGGGCACATGGGGACCGTCGTCCTCGCCTCTCCCCCCATCTCGTTTTAGGTGAACGAGGCCTTCGACTTGCTCGCGTTAGGACGAGGTTCTCCTCCTGTTCCTAACGGACTGTGGGGGCACATGGGGACCGTCGTCCTCGCCTCTCCCCCATCTCGTTTTAGGTGAACGAGGCCTTCGACCTTGCTCGCGTTAGGACGAGGTTCTCCTCCTGTTCCTAACGGGCTGTGGGGGCACATGGGGACCGTCGTCCTCGCCTCTCCCCCCATCCCGTCCTTTGTGAACGGGGCCTTCGACTTTGCTCACGCTAGGACGAGGTTCTCCTCCTGTTCCTAACCGGCTGTGGGGGCACATTCGAACCGTCGTCCGCCTCTCCCCCATCCCGTCCTTTGTGAACGGGGCCTTCGACTTTGCTCACGTTAGGACGAGGTTCTCCTCCTTTCCTAACGGCTGTGGGGGCACATTTAGGACCGTCGTCCGTGCTTCTCCCCCATCTCGTCCTTTGTGGACGGGGCCTTCGACTCGCTTACGCTAGGACGAGGTTCTCCTCCTGTTCTTAACGGGCTATTTTCGCTTGCTTCTTCCCTGTCGTCGTGCAATCCTGAAACAATAATGCCGAGCGAAGGAGTTTTATTAAGGAAAGTCTATTGGTGATACATTCTCAGATTTTCTGAGTTCCAAGGTCGGGGAAGCACTGTTCCTCCGAGCTCCTTCAGGCGATAGGTTTCCGGGTCGGATGATCTCTATCACTTCATACGGACCTTCCAATTTGGGACGAGCTTTCCTTGGCTCTGAGACTGAGAGACGGTTGCTCGCCGAAGCACTAAGTTCCCCACTCTGAATGTCTTGCTTCTGACTCTGGAGTTGTAATATTGAGCCACCTTCCATCGGTAGGCAGCCATCCGGATGCGGGCTCCCTCCCTTTTTCTTCTAAAAGGTCGAGGTTGACTCTAAGGTCCTGGGGGTTGTGCCGCTCGTTGAAGCCCACGACTCGTGCAGATGGGAGTTTGAGCTCGATCGGGATAACTGCCTCGGTACCAAAGGCCAAGGCGAAGGGCGTCTCACCGGTCGGCACCCTTTGCGTAGTTCGGTATGCCCAGAGGACGTGGTAGAGTTCGTCCACCCAGGCCCCCTTTGCCTTATCGAGCCTCGCTTTGATACCTTGCAGCAGGGTCCGGTTGGTCACCTCCGCTTTTCCCCATTGGCCTGCGGGTGAGCCACCGATGTGAAGTGGTGGGAGACGTTTAGCCCTTCGCAGAACTCGGCAAACCGTGCCCCAGCGAACTGCCGCCCGTTGTCGGTTATGAGGGTTCGGGGCAGGCCGAACCGGCAGACTAGCGACTTCCAGACGAAGTCCTGCACCTTGGCCTCGGTGATCTTCGCTAGTGGTTCCGCTTCGACCCACTTGGTGAAGTAGTCAATCGCGATCCAGGAGAAACTTCCGCTGTCCGGACGCCGTTGGGAAGGGGCCGAGTATGTCCATTCCCCATTGCGCGAAGGGCCAGGGTGCACTGAGCGGAGTAAGTTCGGATGCTGGCTGCCTTTGCATGCTGGCGTTCTTCTGGCAGCGATCGCACCTCTTCACATATTCCACGGAGTCATGAAACAGGGTCGGCCAGTAGTACCCCTGCCGAAGTAGTTTTTGCGACAGGGACCTGGCTCCTGCGTGACTTCCGCAGAGTCCTTCGTGCACGTCCCGTAGTGCGAAGTCGGCCTCTGAAGGTCGGAGACATCTCAGCAACGGGAGGGAGTACGACCTTTTATATAACCTGCCCTCGTATAAGACGTAGCGGGAGGCCTGATTCCTGAGCTTCCGAGCTTCTTTTCGGTCGTGAGGAAGGACCCCTTCTTTAAGGTAGGCGACCAACGGGTTGATCCAGCTGGGCTCGAAGTCCGTCTGCAGGATGGCCTGAGCTTCTTCCGTGGTCGGGCACTTCAGAGTTTCCAAAAGTACTTCTTCGGACAGTTCGGCCGGGGCGAAAGTGGCCAATTTGGAGAGAAGGTCGGCTCTTGCATTTTCCGTCCTCGGGATGTGCCGAATGTCGAAGCTGTCGAAGGTCGGAATCAAATTCCTCACTTTCCCGAGGTACCTCACCATGCTTTCCTCCCGTGCCTCGTAGCCGCCGCCAACCTGACCGACCACCAGCTGGGAATCGCTATAGACCTGAAGCCGATCTACTTTCAATTTTCTTGCTATCCGCAGTCCGGCGATCAGTGCTTCATATTCGGCCTCATTGTTGGTCGCGGGAAACTCGAAGCGCAGCGCGTACTCGGCGACGATCCCCTCGGGGCTGACCAAGACCAGCCCCGCACCAGCTCCGGCGGAGTTGGATGAGCCGTCCACGTGCAGAACCCAGAAGCTTTCAGGAAGGTCGGCCCTTTCTTCGGGGAGGCTCGGCTGCCAGAGCTCGACTTCGTCGTAGCTCGGTCTCGCTCCGATGTTGGTGTCGCTTGATCCAAGCCCGGCTTCGACTGGAATGGTGCATTCTAGCACAAAATCCGCCAGTATTTGGGCCTTGATCAATGGCTTGGGCCGGTAGTTGATGTCGAACTCTGTGAGCTCGATCGTCCATTTTGCGATTCTTCCAGAAGCGTCTGCTCGGTGGAGGACCGCTCTTATTGGTTGGTCTGTGAGGACCGTTATGGTGTGCTCCTGAAAGTAAGGTCGGAGCCTCCTGATAGCAATTAGAAGACAGTAAGTTAATTTTTCTAACCTGGAGTATCTGGTCTCTGCGTCCCTCAGGGCTCGGCTCACGTAGTAGACCGGTCGTTGCGCCTTTGCATCTTCCCTGACTAGGACCGCCGCCAGGGCCACCGGGGAGACGGCTAGATACAGGAGCAATTCCTCTCCAGGTTCGGGCTTTGCCAGCAGCGGGGGCGTGCCGAGGTAGTTTTTAAGCTCCTCGAATGCTTGTTTGCACTCCGCCGTCCAGCAGAAGTCCTTCGGTCGTCTGAGAACTTGGAAGAAGGGCATGCACCGCTCAGCCGACCTTGAGACGAAGCGACTTAGGGACGCCACCTTTCCGGCCAGGCGTTGAACTTGATCGTCTTCGGAGCAGTCATTTTCCGAATAGCTCGGATTTTCTTGGGGTTTGCCTCGATTCCGCGTCTTGACACCATGAACCCGAGGAATTTTTCGGAGGTCACGCCGAAGGCGCATTTGGTCGGGTTCAGTTTCATCTTGTGCCTCCTGAGTGTGCCGAAGGTCTCTTCAAGGTCGACCAGGTGGTCTGTTGAAGCTCGACTTTTGACGAGCATGTCGTCCACGTACACCTCCATGTTGCGGCCGATCTGTCCCTTGAAGACCTTGTTGACCAAGCGCTGGTATGTCGCCCCTGCATTCTTGAGTCCGAAAGGCATGACCCTGTAACAGTAGAGACCTCGGTCAGTAATGAAGGTGGTCTTTTCTTCGTCCTCGGGTGCCATGCGTATCTGGTTATAACCAGAAAAGGCATCCATGAAGGTGAGGAGCTCGTGGCCCGAGGTTGTGTCCACCAGCTGGTCGATCCTGGGCAGGGGGTAGCTGTCCTTCGGATAGGCCTTGTTCAGCTTCTTGAAGTCGATGCACATCCTCCACTTGTTGTTCGTCTTCTTGACGAGAACCACGTTCGAGACCCACATCGGATAGGTGACTTTCCGGATGAGTCCGGCTTTGAGGAGTTTGTCTACTTTGGCGATCGCCTTCTGTCTCTCCGGGGCGTGGTGGCGCAGCTTTTCTTTGATAGGCCGGTGCCTCGGATCGACGGCCAGTCGATGTTCCATGACCTCGGCGTTGATCCCCGGTACATCCGCTGGGGTCCATCGAAGACGTCTGCATTTCTTCTGAGGAAAGCGACGAGCTGCTCCCTAACCTCGGCCGCCAAGTTGGAGTCGATCTGCACCACGTGCCCCGAGTTTCCGTCATGCAAGGGTGCGGCGATGAGGTCTTTCGCAGGCTCGCCCCGCTCTTCGGTGAGATCGTCGCGGACGTCCAGCCCGTCAACAAGGTAAGGGTCGGGCTGGTTCCCCCTGCGCAGGGTGATCGAGTAGCAATACTTCGCCAGAGCTTGGTCTCCTCTGACCTCGTCGACTCCGTGACTCGTCGGAAATTTCATTTTCAAGTAGTAGGTTGACACTACCGCCCGGAGTGCATTTAGGCCGGGTCGCCCGAGGATTGCATTATAGGCGGACGGGGTTCTCACGACTAAGAAGTCGACCTGCGCCTTGGCCAATTTTGGGTGTCGGCCCGCCGTCACAGCCAAAGTCATTATGCCTTCGATCGGAACGGCGCCGCCAGCAAATCCTACCAGGGGGGGATTCACAGGCCCTAAGAGGTCATCAGGCAGAGACATTTTTGAGAAGGCATCATAGAACAATATGTCTGCCGAGCTTCCATTATCCACCAAAATGCGGCGCACATCATAGTCAGCGATGTTCAAAGAGATTACAACCGCATCGTTATGCGGAAACTGGATCCCCTGGCCGTCCGCCTCGGTGAAGGTCACGGGCTCCACAGTCCTCCGCCTCTTTGTCGGTCCCTCGGATCCGCCGGCCTCTTCCTGCTGAAGCCCCCCGAGACAGTGTTGATGACGCCGAGAGGCGGCCGATCCTCTTGTTGGTCTCCCCCACTTGGCGGCAACGCCCTCAGCCGATCTTCTCGCTCTTCAGGTCGTCTTCGCAGGAATCGGCCAAGTCTGCCTCGCCTGACGAGCTCCTCGATCTCGTCCTGGAGCTGGATGCACTCCTCAGTGTCGTGACCGTGGTCGCGGTGGTAGAGGCAGAACTTGTTGGGGTTGCGTCTGCTGGGATGGGGAACGCATTCTCTACGACCTCGGAAGTCGTTCCTTGATCTCCATCAGCACTTGGGCCTTCGGGGCATTGAGAGGGCGTAGCTGTGAAATCGTCGTCGGGGAGGACTTCGGCGCGGAGGGGAACCTCGGCGTGCCCTTCCGCCGGGGGTTCCCTGCCTCCGAGCCCGAGGGGGAGTTCGGGCTCGCCCGCGACTAGGGGGAGTCTGGGAGCGCGGCCGTGTCTCGGTCCGCTTCCTTTCTTCGGCGGGCCTTCCTGGCCCGCTGATTCGTCGCTTGTCGCGAGCTTCATTGTCCTTGGCTTCGAAAGCCTCCTCTGCCTGGGCGTAACTTTCGGCCCGAGCTAGCATGTCAGCGAAATCCCTGGGGTATTTCTTTTCCAGGGAGAACAGCAGGTCGTTCTTCTGAAGGCCGCCTTTGAGGACGGCCATGGCGACTGATTGGTCCAAGTTCCGGACTTTCAGTGCGGCCGCGTTAAATCGGATGACATAAGCCCGGATGGATTCTCCCTCCTGCCTGATGGCCATCAAGGAATCCGAGCCTCGGCGCGGCCGCCTGCTAATGACGAAATGGGCCGCGAACTGCTGACTCATTTGGTCAAACGATTGGATGGTGCTTGGCTTAAGCGTCGAGTACCAGTTCCTGGCAGCTCCCTTGAGGGTAGAGGGGAAAGCCCGGCACAAGATGGCATCTGGCGCACCATGGAGCAACATTGTCGTCCTGAAGGCTTCCAAGTGGTCGACCGGATCGGTGGTCCCATCATAGCTCTCGAAGTGCGGGAGCTTGAAGTTCGGCGGGACCTGTTCCTGCATAATTCTCTGCGAGAAAGGAGGGTCAGCGCAAATATCATTACCACGGGAGGAGGAAGTATGACGAAGTTCTTCTATGCGTTGGCTCATTTCCAAGAGCCTTTGATTCAGGAGATCTTCGCGATCTTTGATCTCCAAGGTCTTCTCGCAGAATGGGCGCGAAGCTTCTCCCTGGGTCGAGCCGCGGTCCGAGCAGGGGCTCTCCCCCGGTTGCCTTCCCCTTCCGGGGACTGGAGGTCGGGTAGTCCATGCCGGTCGCCCCTGGGCCGGACCCCGGGACTCCGGGGAATCCCGCGCCGGTCGAGCTGGTGCCGGGGCCCGCGAATGCATGGCCTGCACCGCCTCCATAAGATCACGGACCTGCTGGGCAAGCAGGCTGAACTGCTCCGCGTCCACTGCGGCTACAGAGCGAGCTCGGGTCGCCGGGGCTGAAGCGGGAGCAGACGGATCCGAACGGGACCGGATCGCGGAGGCCGCCGATTGCCGGGTCAAGGCTCTCCTGGGGGGCATTTTTTTGGGAAAGGAATCCTGAAGGGGAAGAGGAAGGATCCGGAGCGAGAAGAAGGAAATCGTCGCCGAGCACTCCTTCAAGAACAAGGGAACCTCGAAGGTTCAGGCTCTCCTAGCGCCAATCTGTTGGTGCAGAAACTCGTCGTCGTCGGAGGTCGCCGGAGTCGAGGCCGCTGAGGTCGCCGCCGGGGACCTGCAAAACAAAGTCCCGTCCGAAACCGGTGGGGGTTGGCTCCGGCAGGACCCTCCGACGGTCAAGTCAGTTTTCGGCCAACAGGAATGGAGTGCTCGGAATGAGTTCCGGAGCTTAGAGAAGAAGAGGAGAGCTCAGAGAGATTAGAGGTCAGAGAGCTTCGCCTTGGCGTATCTGGAGGGTCCTTTATAGCCGGAGCTTAGTTGATGGCGACAGCCATACCGTCGCATGGAGTTCGGTACGGAGAGGAAGGCGTCGTCAGGCGGTCGGTGACGGCCATACTGGCAAGCCGTGGGCCGCATGGAGTTCGGTACGGAGAGGAAGGCGTCGTCAGGCGATCGGTGACGGCCATACTGGCAAGCCGCGGGCCGCATGGGGTTCGGTACGGAGAAGAAGGCGTCGTCAGGGAGTGGCGTTGCCAGAGGTGGTAGCCATGTCGTCTAGTTTCGTCGCCCGTCGCGGACTGACGGCGACAATTCATCTCGTAGGAGAGTCCGGCAGAAGGGAAGGCAGGGGGAGTTCGGCTGGCTGAAGGGTCGGCCATCTGTAGAGTTCGGCCGAGGGACGATTGCCGAGGAGTTTGACCGCTGAGAGGCCCGAAGAAGCTCGGCTGAGGCCTGGTTGAAGGACTTCGGTTGCTGGTTGGTTCGGCTAAGGCTCGTCCGTTGAGGAGTTCGGCCGCTGAGAGGACTTCGATGAAGCTCGGCCGCTTGGAGTCGGTCCGAAGGAGTTCGGCCGCCCAGGAAGTTCGGTTTCGACGCTGGGAGTCCGGAAGAAGCTCGGAAGCTGACTAGTTCGGCCTGCTGGGAGTTCGGCTGAAGCCCGTCTGCCGAAGCTCTTCTGCGGCTACTGGTTACATTAGGCTGAGCGTCGGGCCGGGCTTCGGCAGGAGCGGGATTTATCCCCAACAGTAAGGTTCCACAGTTTTAATCAAATTAAGGATTTTGCAAACGATAGAGTTCAAATGAGTCACTTGGGGCCTAACTGGTGTCTTGCATATAAGAAGGTTTCTGATGTGATAGGACAGTCATTTCATGGATGTCATATTGACAATCAAGTTTACTGTTTGAGACTTTAAGTTACTTGAGGTGTATTAATTAGTCTCAGTTATGCTATGAAGTAAACTGTTATTAGCAATTCAAGCCCTAGAAATGCCTGCTTGCAAAAGTTATGTTTCATGATTTTTTAATAAATTAATTAAAACCTATATTTTGTGGTTAATAATATTATAAAATTCCATTGTTCCCCTAGTGCAGCGAGATTTGAATATAAAAGTTGAATCATGTCTCAGAAATGTACTGCAGTACAGCTCTAGAGGAGTTGGTTGTAGTTCTGTGTCACCTATCATGCATCTGGTGTCCCTGTTTCCTAATTATGAATGGGAGTTATGGTGGGCTGATAGTTGTTTGTTATAGGTTCCTATACGACTATGCATTGGTGAATGATTATATAAGTGTCGTTTAAGCTTTGGCCAATTGTTGTCATTATGTAGTGTATTTAAGTGATAATGCGTATTATATTGCATAAACAAGTCTGGAGATTGATCAAATTTTTTTCCAGACTTGTATTTATGTCTGCATTCAGTTCAAATTCAACATTGTTTTGCATGTATGTACTCTAAGCTTATGATTTTGTTATCTTCTGCAGAGGAAAAGTAATTCAGAACTCTCAAGCACAGTGGAAAAACCAACAGATTCCTTAACAAAAGGCAGTATTTTTAACAGTTCTAAAGACGGAGGTACGATTCATACTGAAATTGTGTTAACATTTAGATTTTCTCCACTTGCAATATGATTATACAAATAAATAGTTATGGGGTATTTATAACAAAGCAGTTTATGCCATATTGCTGCTGAATTGAAGTTTATTTTGTATTATCTATTGACATACATACGTTCATGCATGTGTACATGTGCATGCATCCTGGGTATATGTGTACATGCATGTTTGCGTGCTTGTGTGTGTGTGCTGTTCTTTCCCATGTATATCTGTTGTAAGCAGACAAGGATTCTGCTTTGTTTGAGTTTGTCTATAGTCATTGGATTCTAGTTTTCTAACATACCCCCTTATAAAATTATGCTTCCTATATAACTTACACAACCCTAAAATCATGTGCCTATCAAATGGTGTATTAGGTGAAATAGATGGATCTTATACTCTGTCGTTTCAGAGTTCCTAAGTGCAGTAGTCTAGATCCTGACCATCAGATCATAAATCTCCTGTTGATAAAAAAGGAAAAAACAGTTGATGATATATATATATATATGTCGCTAAGGCACCATGCATGCATGCATAAATGCAAATAAATACATAGATATTTACCAAAAGTTGCACGTGGTTATATCGGTAGCCCTAAATTGTAATGTCATTAATTTATTTTCATTAATAAAGTTGGGACCTTGGGTTCTCTGTATACCTATATGGTGGCTTGTAATGGTGTTGCATTATTAGCTTCTTGAGATGCCAGAGTTGTTAGCACTCATCCATATATAATTATGAAGCAAATTAGATCTGGCATGAGGAGAAAAATTATCTCATTTTTGCTAAAAAAAAAGTAATAGGAGGATAGACCTCTTTTCTTTTTCCGTATTAAATTGATTGTTCCTCTTTTTCTGATTATGTATATATTTCTTTGTTGAATTGGTATGCTCCATGTTATATGCTGAGCCGGGTCGTGTTTTACCTGTATCCGTCTTAACCTGCCTTGATTCTAAGCATACTTTTGTATTGTTCTTCATATGGATCCTAGCTCCTATTTGTAATTCTAATCCCAAGTCGATGGCTCCAGGATGATTTCTCTTCAGATTATTTCTTGCATTGCTTGCGAGTAGTTCCTTATCCCTGTCTTTTCTTCTCTTTCAACTTGTATCCGAGAGACCGAGACATTCTTCATTTCTTCTAGTTGCACTGCCTTAGCATACACTTTCGACCCTAGACTTTATCTTTGAGTTTTTCTTCACTTAAACTGAATCTTTAGTTCTAGCACAAATTCACGTCAACTTTTCATCTCTGCTACAAGTGGTCATCATCTTATATGCCTGCATGTATGCATGTGCAAACCTTCTCTCAAAGCACAAAGGTAGTCATGTCATGGCGCCATATGCTTGTGGGTCATCTAAGTCAAGAACCCTCGACGTTCTTGAAAGTGCCCAGGCTGCTTAAATAAAATACATATGTTTTGGAGGCTTCTCTCCCATGCATCAAGTGTGCGCAGGCTTCAGCATGGTAGTGTGACTGAGATGCAAGATTTAGATGTCTAGATTTCAAAAGGAATCCGATAATACGTTTGAGAACTTATGTCCCAATTGAACTGTTTAGCTGGAATTTCCCATGCTGACATGAGGTCTTATCAGCATGGAAAGTGTTCAGGCCGTTCTTTGTGTCTTGAAGTATATGAGAGATTTTGTTGGCTTTGTGAATGCATGCAATGTCATCAGAAATGAATACACGTACACACACCACACCCACCCTCAGACATACATGCATGGCCATGAATGCATAGCACATGCTAGCATAGGTGGCCATCAAATGCCCATGTAGATTCTGGGGAACTCATTAACAGACTGAATCAGTTTGATGGAATACAATTTGTAAGGAATTAAGATACAGTTGAAGACAAATGTGCATAGTTGGTTAGACAAGTACATATGATTTTCATAATACTTAACACCGATATGCAGGAATATATTTATTTGAATAAAATTCTACTTTAAAAAGCTAATGGAAATATTATTAGAAATATCGACAGACCGTGATGTCACATGGAAACACACATAAACTGCACACATGCAGCATTATGACCCTCAAATTTTCCCCACTAGAGTGACTTCACAAATACTGATGCTGTGAAAGCGACCATAAGAAAACCTTGACACACATGTTTGCGCACGCACACAGGTTTTGGAGCAAGGAGTGTTTGAAATCTTGAATTTCTTCTGCAAGAGTGAATTCTACCCCCCCCCCCACCTGTGGAGAAACTTACAATTTAGAAACCTGCAAACAATGATGATGCCATTAAATAAATAAGGGGGAAGAAACCCTTGAATTTTTCCTGGTATAATGGCTTTAGAAAATTATGCTTGTCCAAATTTGGTTTATCTTTTTGCAAAACTGATTCGGCCTGTTAAAAATGTATTTAGTTTTCATGACGTCAACCATGAGCTGATTTATGTTTTCTTTTCCTTGCCAACCAATGTTTTACCCCTACCAATTTTACAGCAACTCCAGGTCGTTCTTCAGTTCCCATGCCAAAGTTTATATTGAAATCACGGCCTGTGACAGATGGGCCTTCCAAGAAGCCCCGGACTGCACCGGTGGAGGATGACCAATCAAGGGACGGACAAGATGGTGAAAAAAATCAGACGGAAGGCAATCAGATGATGAATGGGCTTGCATCTCTTTGTCAAAATTATGATACGGATGAAAGTGATTGATCATAACAATGTAAAATTATTATCATGAGGCCTAATGCCTTTCAGTGTTTCTGCTAGCTGGTGGAAATATCACACACGGATCAGGAAAATGAGCTGCCCGCATAGATGTTTGGGTGGAACTTATGGAAGTTTGGGTTCGGTTTCTTTCCAGCAATGGTGGAAGCATCATAGGTTATGCTTGGATACGAAGGCTGTCGAGTCATTGTAACTGAAAAGCAGAGAGGCTGTTAGCACGAGTTAAGCAGTGAAAATAGGCTGTCTCAACCATTTCAAAGGGTTCCACAGTTGTTTTGTACAACAAAAAGGAAAAAAGGGGCCCAAACGGATCTTTTGATGGGTGTTCTAATTTCTATTTTGATTTCACCTTTTGTATTCGCCTGGTTTAATCTGTTGGATCGTAAATTCTCATATCTAGTGGCTGATATGGAATACATGCAAATCGATTTTCTTTTAAGTCTTTTGTGCTTTCCTATTCTATATGCCTTGTGGCTCCATTCAATCATGACCCCATCGGTCAAAGTCGTTTTAGCAGGTTATCAAATTATTTTTGTGTCTTCTTTTAGAGGTTGGATGCACGCTTCTGTGTGGATGATAATTATGCTCGTCTTGCAACGTGACAGTTGTTTTCATCATGCTGTATGGAGATATCTTCGGGATGTGGTATAAGGCATCTCCAAGTGCATCTTTCTTTGGAAGCATTCAATACGATAGAAGCCATACATCTAGAATTTCCTATAGCTCTTACTTTTTTTTATTGCAAGTCCTACGGCTCATTTTATAGGGGCAATGAAGCACCTTTTCCCTTGTACTACTTCTTATGAAACTTACTTGATCCCTGCACCATAATGTGTCAAGTTTTTAAGTTAGATCCAGCCCCATCTTACGCAAGGCATAATGTTGCTGCAGGCTGTGAGCATGCTCCGCGTGCATCAGACCCTGTTCTCGTCAACGGTGTCCTTCGACGATCCTTCCCTTCTTGCTGAGGCTGCCAGCCTTCCTTTCTTTTCGCCGTTCTTTTTCCCAAAAGAGAACCATCTTTTCAATTATATTATTTTCCAGCATCACCCCCTTTTCTAGGGCTATTTTCGTCAAGTTGAACTTCTAATAGATCCCATCCATCCTTGTCTACCCTCTCTCATTATCCATCCGCAAACCCGATCTATCTCCCTGATCTTTCCTTGTATACCTGTTGTCGTCCCCGCAGCTCACGTTTCTATCCTCTCCTTTGCTGAGTCCCCGCTCCTTCTCCCAGCTATTATAACTTGATGGAGCTCGTCCCTTACTCATTCCCAGACCCTAATCCTAGCAATCCCTCCTGGTCTGAGATGTTCCGCTCCGCCTCCCTCCGCCGCCCCCCTGACTCCCTCCCGCCTTCCCCACCTCGCCTCCCGGAATCCTCCCCCGACGGCGACCCCTCCCAACCCTCTGCTGCCTCCGGAACCCTCGCCGGCGACCCCCTCAAAGCCTCCTCCTACGCCGTCGGGACCATCGCCGACGACCCCCACGCACGGCTGGCCCTATACATCGCCATGGCCCACGCCGGCCTGGCCCTCTCCCTCCTCCTCCTCTACGGCCTCTACCGCCTCCTCCATGACTTCATCCGCCCTCTCCAGTGGGCCATCCTCTGCTCCATCCCCCTTCGCCAGCTCCAGGACGCCCTCGTCTCCTTCTGGTCCCCTCCACTCCGCCTCGGCCTCCTCCCCTCCCTCCTCGCCGTTCCCTCCGCTCTCCTCAGCGCCTCCGCCGCTACCCTCGCCGACTTCCGCTCCGTCCTCCTGCGCCGCAAGCTCGTTTCCTCCTCCTCCTCCTCTTCTACGCTTGGTTTCTCCCGGCTTCTCCGCTGGCTGCTCTCCTTCTGGGTCTTCGTCATCACCTTCGAGCAGCTCGGCGCCGCCGTCCTTCCCCTCTTCGCCCTTGGCTTCTTCCTCGTGGGCCCCACCGCCTCCATCGTCCGCAAGGCCAGCTTTGTCAAATCCGACTCCCCCTCTTCCAAGCTCGGTGGTACTTTCCTTACCGCCGGCATCCTCAAGCAGCTCAAAACCATTATCGCGGTTGGCCTGATTGTAGGAACGATCGTCGGGATTTTAGCTGGCGGCATCTTTTTCTCCTACAAGATCGGCGTGGAGGGTAAGGATGCCGTGATGTCGCTTAAATCCCATGTTCAGCACAGTAATTATGCTGAGAGGATTGGATTCAAGAGATGGATGGAGGACAATGACATCGCGGGTCTTGTGGATC
This sequence comes from Cocos nucifera, assembly GCA_006176705.1. Lineage (NCBI taxonomy): Eukaryota > Viridiplantae > Streptophyta > Magnoliopsida > Arecales > Arecaceae > Cocos > Cocos nucifera. The sequence continues at coordinate 77,820 of QRFJ01006018.1, read as the reverse complement.
GCTACTCGGCTAAGCTCTATGATACTGCTTGGGAACAGATCGATCGGCTTGCAGTCCAGTATAATATGACTGATTTTGCTAATGGGCTTCGGCATATGGTAAGCCAGTCGGTAAGTACTTCCGGAGGGGCTTCAACATCTCTGGTGAGCTCGCCACAGAACCCATACACGGTAAAGCTCCAATCTTTGAGTGTTCTAGTGAAGAATCGCGAATGGGCGGAGATCTATAAGGAAGTGGATTTGATTATTAGAGAATTGTTGATTACTAGAGGTGATTTGGTGGAGAAGGCAAAGGGGATTGCTTTTCAGGGGATTGAAGTCTCAAAGCAGTTGCTTTCCAGTAGTACGTCGATCCTCGGTGGGAGTGCCAGTCTGATGGGTTCTGTTGCCCTGGCGGTGATCTCTGGTGCGGCAGAAGTAATTAATTTTTTGTCGCAATTGACAGTCTTCCTCTGGGTTCTGTATTATCTCATCACGTCAGAGTCTGGTGGGGCGACAGAGCAGGTTGTGGGCATGCTTCCCATTTCGAAACCCATGAGGGTTCGATGTGTCCAGGTTATCAACCATGCAATCAGTAGTGTGCTTTTGGCGACTGTGAAGATTGCCATCTTCCAAAGTTGCCTCACATGGCTGCTGTTCAGGTTCTGCTCGATGCATTTCGTGTACATGTCAACTGCACTTGCATTCATTAGTGCCTTGCTGCCAATATTGCCGTCTTGGCTTTCAACGATCCCTGCAGTGGCTGAGCTGCTCATGGAGGGGAAGTACATTTTTGCCATTGCATCGACCGTGATACACCTTGTGCTCATGGACTATGGATATTCGGTAATCCAGGAGGATATACCAGGACACAGTGCATACCTCACTGGGCTGAGCATCATTGGGGGCATGACATTGTTCCGGAATGCTTTAGAGGTAATATTCTATTTCTTGATTCTGGTAATGATTGATTTGTTGTTCATTCTGCTCTAGGCTTGTTTGAAGTGAACTTAGATAGAAGGCCACTGAAAATGGTTTTGAACTTACGTTTTCCTGATTGTTTCCTGTATTGAATATTGTCTGAAGAACATATATTATGAACGACATCTTTGTTCCAAATTCTGTTTTTCGATGCTTATGTAAATAGAATATCTTTCTGAAACAACTTTAGTAAATAAATTTATGAATTGACTTGTGCTTAGTTCTAAATTTAATAATTCCAATGTTATGTGACATTGGGATCAACATAATTAAGGAACATATGTTAGAAAGAACCAATTTTGTATCAGTGGAAACTGCATCCCTTTTTATTTCAATGTGCCGAAACTTTTAGGATAGAGCATTGAATCTGATGATAGGTATTGAAAAAGTTAATGGCTAATATGGGTTTCTTAGCTATTTGATGATGGTTATAAACAATTTGAGTGATATTGTTAAATATGTTCATATTGATGTTCTTTCTCATGGGACCATTTCGAAGATCAAATTTGTTTTCTCATCTATTCTTCTTCTTCAGTAGACCTATGATGAATTTCGTGCTTTTGTATCTGAGAATTGGTGGAATGATTCTATTGGAATCTTACATGTGGTCACTAATTGGCATTTTCCCTCAAGGCTCAAGTTAGAGAAGTTAAGAGGTATTTCTGTGGTTTTTATTCTACAGGGTGCAATAATGGGTCCTCTTCTAATGACAGTTGTCATTGCTTTGAAGAATTTGTATTCAGAGTTTGTGCTTGCTGATACAGAAGAAAGCAGTGGATAGTGTGTCATAGATATGCAGATGGAAAAGATACATCCTTGGCCTCTTGCTTTGGTTAGTTGAAGTATAGCAAGGTGGGTTGCATCTATATAGCAAAGAACATCAGTTCTGCTGTTGTACCTCTGAGGTATATTTATTTTATTTTTCATCTATTGTTCTCTCTTAGAAGGGGGCAATTATTCTTTAGGGTGTGGTTTTTGTACCATATCAATCATTTTCTCTCAGTTGTTTGATTGAGGGAAAGTTGTAAATTCATTGTAGCATTCTCATATAAAAAGGCATGTAATCCACCAAAATATGCCATTGTATTGCAATAAAGGTTGCTAATTTTGAATTTGTCAGATTGGATTGTGTTAGCTGATATTGCATCTGAATTGTTGTTAGGATGATTGTTAGGCATGATAAATAATGCATAATTTTAAGTCTTTGCAGATCTGAGTCATTCATGTTGCTTTCATAATCAGTTTGATGTAAACCATATGCTGCGTAAAATCAATGCTGTATGTGATTCTACTGTTTGTGTTTGAATGCTAAATGATTAAGGGAGAAAAGTCTGCAAAGTTGAAGTTAGGTATATAACCGTGGAACCAAGTAAATGCTCCGACAAAAATCCAAGATTATTTTATCATCGAGAAAATTGGATGTGCTTGATTGAGATCCTTCCTTCAGAGTAATCCATCAAGTGTTTTTAAGTCAAGAACTACCATGTCAGGAGGATGTTTTACAACCTGATGGTTTGGAAATTGCTGTTTCAGAGACGAATAGCTTATAGAGGCATGGACTCTTATCCTTTCATTTCTTTTCTTCTGGAAAAAAGTATTAGTTCGTAATTTGTCATCAGTGATAAAGTAACATGAGCAAACTTTTGGAGAAATGATTCATGCATTCATGCATGATGTTCCAAAAGCTGCTACCATTTTATCCATCACACATGGGCTTTGAACATAACATGTTTATGAAATCCTTGGATTCGTTTCATTGTTTCCATCCGTAGTTTTCTTCCGTATTTTATCCTAACTTTACAGACCATGCACATCATATTTTGCTTACCAAAAAGTATGCTCGTATCTCATTATACTTTTGGAATTATATTAAGGTCTTTGCTTTGTTATTTGTAAATAAAGAGAAATGGTACCAGAAGCTTATAGCTGCAGGTTTTCTGTTTGCTATAAATTTTCTAATAGAGTAAGTGCCTTTACTTCCAGAATGGTGATCAGCGCACTATGTGAAGATTTCAGATTCTATACATTTTTTACTGCTTGGAAACCTATTGTTTGATCAATACAATTGCAAGATGCTACTGATTACCAGAATATTCTCAATTATTTCCATCAATACATTGGGTAACCTGAATAGTATGGCCTTTGGACAATATGTATTTCTTTTATCCAAATTATTGGCAATTTCATCGAGAAATTAGGATAGGAGTTAATGTGAATTTTTTCCATCAGTTTCTAGTCTGTTGTTTCTTTCTGCCTTGTTTCTTTGTGTCATATCACTTCTCTCGTAAAAATTGTATTTTTATGTTGCATGTTTACATTTCGCCCTTTTTTAAACCAGTTTATTAGGCCCTGGGGTGGATGAATTCTACTTTCCCCCAATATCAGAATTTGTTACTCTACCATCTCGGACTAATGACTTTGGGTATGTTCATGTATTTCCGTTGGTTGCCATAATGGATGATGAGCAGAACAATAGTGGAATTTTAATGGAACATGACAATAAAGGCAAGCCTGGAAAAATAAAAATCTGGCTTGTTTTCCTTCTGCTCCAGGTCTCCTTTTCCTCCTTGACTAGCAGAATGATATTTCCAGCAGGATGCAATATTGTGCCGATTGAAGGACGTGTGCCCTGTTGACAGTGTAGTCAGATGGTGAATTGGTGACTATTGCTTGGTCTGGCTGGAATGAACAACTAAAAGCAGTAATCAGGACTGTCAAGGTGAAAGACACTTCTTCCCCTGTTACTGAGTTGCATCAACACCTTACTGTTCCAGTGGCTGAACTTTCCAACTTTACTGTTATCCAGAAACCTATCATATGAGCTGTGGTTTTTGGCAGATACCTGGGAAATGGGAGACAAATTGGATAACAATTGGCAAGTGCTCTGCTGAAGTGGCATCTGCAAACACAAATATAACTATCAGCATGCGATTTTTAGCATAAAGAGCAAATATTGAAGTAGGATTTTGGACTAGTTTCTTGGTATGATTTTGGTTAATAGTGCAGTTACCATAAATTGGTATTATGGTGTGTTTAGGATGACAACGATGTTACTGGAAGATGCGTCTCTCCTATGGTTGTATTTTTTCAAGGATAATATAATATGTATCCGTTTTTACCAAAAAAAGAAAAAAGATTCGTATCTCCCACATCCATCAAGTTTTAAACATTTGTGTATGTCTATGTCATCTCAAAATTCTAGCAAAATTAGGAGGGCTTATTATTATGGTGGGTGCAAATTTTGTTCTCTCTGTTCGTCGCAAGTATGGTTCTTTTTTTTGCACTTTATAGCATGGCTATTTAATGTAAAATTGTAAGACTGATAAAGTTCTATTTGGATGGCTAGACCCAAAGTCTCATATGAATTATAGATTTGGATTTTTACAATCATCTAAATGAGATTAAATTAGGCCTGTCTTTATAAATATTTTTATAAATATCCGAAGAATCATTGCAGTGGATCAGTCTAAATCTTATAGAGAGAAAGATTTGCATTGAGATTTTTTCTTTTTTTTTTTTTTTTTGCATGGGTCCGGACCAACTACTACAATGATTTTCTATATATGTATAAAGATAGGTTGGGCTACGCATAATTTAGATGGTTGTATCGATCCAAATCCATGATTTCTATGGAATTTTGGATTTAGTCGTCTTAAATAGATTCTAAGTAGGATTTACTTCCATTGCTGAAGCTTTGATGGGTTCATTCTTCAAATTAAAAAAAAAAAAAAAAACTAAAAAGATCTTAAGTTATGTGGCAATGTTGGAAGGATCTGTAATCATACCCGACCGTTCCGGCATCCATGAAGCTTACCCTCCGAAGATAATGATTGCGGAGAAAAAATTATAGTTGGTGCTGTCATGCCATCAATGTCAGAGAATATGGAACAAAAAATGACAACGCGGAGCATCACTTTATCTCTCCTGTCAGAAAAAAGGAAAAAACAAAAATGGAAAATGCACCGATAATTTTCCATAGTGCATTTTTTGGATAGATTGAGCTCTGTAACCGAGCCCAGATCCTTCCATGCAATGCATAAATGTTTGCGATTTTTTTCGTGTATCAATTTGTTTTAATCATGTAATCTGATAAAAAAACTGGTAGCTTTAGTGGTGCAGGTTTTTTTCCTCGCATTAGAATACAGCACAAAACAAAAGAGGTATGATGGAGATTACTATAAGAACAAACGTATGAAGTAGGGACTGCAAGGGTACCTGCTTTTGTTTTTATTTTCAGTCCTTTTGCAACATTAACACCCATAAAGGGTCCAGACATCGAGTTAGTTTTCTGTCCAAGGAGTTGAGTTATGGTAGTTAAGACCAGGTTACCCTCGATGGATCAATCACTAAGGTGAAGGGTTTCGAAAATGGTGTCTACGATCTGGAGCAACGGTTCTCCAACTCATGGTTTCAATTTGATCGCCGTTCTAGAAAGTTTGAGCATTGAGGTAGAAGCTTTCTGACCTTGGCTAGTTGGCCTATGCATGGGAGAGAATTCCAAATCCAAATCTGCATGGCTTTGCTATATTTATTGTCTATATAAAAGCATTGATAATTTTATCCGAAGAAAATCATCGTATTTGATTTTTGCTGAGTTATGTTAGCAATTGAAGCCAAAAAAAAGTATCATCAGATCATATCGTTTTTTAATTTAATACAAATTCTCATGTTTTAGAAAAAAAAAAAGCATCTAAATTTAATATGGATCCACCCAATTTAATAAGGATTGCATTGATTTTGTTAAACTAGTTCTCATGACTGTTTCAAAGGTAATCCATAATTTTGATCAGGTCATAAGAAATCTAAACAAGATATATCTTGATCGCATTCATTAGGATTGTTTTCTCTATTATAGACTCTCAATTCAATAAGTAAAAATATTTAAGTATTCATAATCAAGTTAATACAATTAAATCTTAATTATTTTTTTCTTTTGCTCCGTGTATTTGCATGAAATTTTTTACTACTATGTATGTGTATATACATAAATACATACTTTTATTATAGCTAATATGTGGGCATTCATGCAAGAGCCAAAAAAAAGTCCGATATTGACAGGATGTTTGGGATCAAAGCATCCTTGATTTGAGTTATTTGATGCAATGCACCATTTTTAAACTACTTAGTGTTAAAAAAATAATTCAAATAAGTTGGAGACCAAATGATCGAGATTCAAGATTTATGATCCATGTTGAATGTGATATACCATCATTATATTTTTTATCTAAAAAAAAAATCATATGATTTAGAAATTTTTAATATATGCTTTGCTTGTATATCCAGATGTCAAAATAGATAGTTTACATAATATAAGTAATATATATTTTTGATCATTGGATGAATAAATTAAGCATCTTTAAATTATTTAATTTTTTGATAATAAATAATTTAGAGATAATAAAGCATATCTAATGACTGGGTTCTTCTATCATCCTTTTCAATTGCTATGTAAATACTCGTATATTAGCTCTACTTAATATTTATATATATATTTCTTATCCTCTAAATATTCCAAAGTTAGCCTTACCCATGATGTTTCCCTGACCTTGCCTAGTTTGATCCGGTAGGCATCATTTATTTTGGACGGTGGGTAGGGGGGCTGGCGTCAAGATTTGTAAAGTAGGCGACAAGACTTCATCATTTCTCTAAACGTTTAGCTATAGGACACTTCCTGTTGTCTTCTTCCGTGCTTCCACCCCCATTCCAATGCGGTCCCTCCCTCGAGATCTCGCAAGCTTGGCCAGACCCAATCTTATAAAATTAATGCATTCAATTTTTTATAACAATTATAATCCAATCTTATCTGGCATGGTCAACATAGCCTGGACGGGGAGAAAGCTGAACTTTAAAAAGAAAATAGAAACGAAGGACCCTCATTCCAACCATCTAGTTGGGGGATGATCCTTTCTCGTTCAGATTTGAGGACGAATAAAATGTGCTAACTTCAAACAAAATGCATTTAGAGATTTGATAATTTTAATTTTAATTTTAATTCATTCTAATTATGATTTCGATCACGGAATAATTTGGATTTGAGTTTAGGTTGACACGATGCAATGATGTTGGCCTGGCTTTTTGTATGCCTAACACATTATGGGAGGCTAATATAGCACCAGTTCTAGCGTGCTCTCGAGGCTTTTCACGCCAATAGTAGCGCAAAACTAGCCGGAAAAAGATTTTCTGCTCACTAGTTTTTCTTTTGACTAAAATCTCCTCTCTAGTTTTTCTCAAAATGTGTACTAAGTTTGCCACCCATTTGCTTTAATGCATTTTATTCTTCTTCTTCTTCTTCTTTGTAGAATCAATGCATTTTCTTTGGTCAAGGTGCCCATGTTCTAAATCGGAATCATGTTTCCGGGAACAATAATGACATGGATTTCACTACAAGAATTCCTCTTCTTTCACTATTTAAAGCTTATGAGATACAATCTGTTGGTGCAGAAATCCGTCGCCGCCGGAGGTCGCCGCAATCGAGGCCGCTGGGCGCCGCCGGGGACCTGCAAAACGAAGTCCCGTCCGGAACCGGTGGGGTGGTGGCTCCGGCAGGACCCTCCGACGGTCAAGTTAGTTTCCGACCAACAGTAATGGAGTGCTCGGAATGAGTTCCGGAGCTTAGAGATGTGGAGGAGAGCTTAGAGAGTCGAGAGTTCAGAGAGCTTAGCCTTAGCGTGTCGGGAGGGGTCCTTTATATAGTGGAGCTTGATGGTGACAACTGCAGCCGCGTGCTGGCGGGCCGCTCGAGGTTCGGCGGAGTCAGTCCCACTGGTGCCGTGTGCGGCGGATTGAGGGTGACAGCCATCGCCGCCTGGCAGTGGGTCGCTATCGCCCGCGGCGGACTGACCGATGGTGCGGCGGACTGACTGATGGATGGTTGCAGAGCTTGCCGAATGAAGGGTTGAAGGCCTTCGTCGTGTGCCCATTTCGGAGGAGTTCGGGCTCCTGAAGAGGAAGATAGGAGGGAGTTCGGCTCCCATAGGCGTCTGGCAAGAGGTATGCAGCTAAGGCTCGTCCGCAGAAGAGTTCGGCTGCTGAGAAGCCGAAGCTCGGCCGTCTGGGGTTCGGCCGGCTGTTGGGCTTGGGCTGAGGCTTGGACACTTGAGAGTTCGGTAGGAGCTCGGTCGGCCGAAGTTTGATGAGGGCGACCGCTGAGGAGTTCGGCCCAGTGACGACTGCTGAGGAGTTCGGGCTCGCTGAGGAGTTCGGACTTCATTGAAGCTCGGCCGCTTGGAGTCGGCCCGAAGGAGTTCGGCCGCTGAGAGGACTTCATTGAAGCTCGGCCGCTTGGAGTCGGCCCGAAGGAGTTCGGCCGCTGAGAGGACTTCATTGAAGCTCGGCCGCTTGGAGTCGGCCCGAAGGAGTTCGGCCGCTGAGAGGACTTCATTGAAGCTCGGCCGCTTGGAGTCGGCCCGAAGGAGTTCGGCCGAGGGGGAAACCTGGGAGGAGCTCGGATGGCCGAACGGGCGTCTGGGAGGAGTCCGTCTCCCGAAGAAGTCCAGCCGCTTGGAGTCCAAGGAGCTCGGCCGTCAGGAAGTTCGGCTGGCGGTGGGAGTTCGGCCCGGAGCCTGGCGCTGGGGAGTTCGGCAGCTAGGTAGTTCGGCCCGGACCTTGGCGCAGGGGAGTTCGGCCTCTAGGCAGTTCGGCCGTGGTAGGGGCTCGGCCTGGCGCCTGGCGCTAAAGCTCTTCAGCGGCTACTGGTTACATTGGGCTGAGCGTCGGGCCGGGCTTCGGCAGGAGCGGGATTTATCCCCAACAGTAGCCCCCCCACTCCCGAGTTCAAAAATTGAAGGAAGGGAGTACCAAAACAGGCGACTGCCGAAGTCTTCTTCCAGGCTCCGCATTTGTTGCATCTCTCTCGCCAGCCAATTGACGCTGAAGTTGAGGCTGAGGCTTGGGGGAGACCTCATCTTCAGTCGATGTTTGGAGTTGAAATGGAACTCGTTTCCAGGCTAAAGTCGATGAAGCTGATGTTGAAGCCGAAGTAAGATCTCGCCTCCTTCGGTCGAGGTCGGATTTGAGCTCCTCGGGGGCGACATTATCTTCATCAGTTGAAGTCGACTCGAGGGAGACCTCCTATCTTGCAGCCGAGGTTGAAGTGCGCGCTCGGGGGAGATCTTATCTCCTACGGCCGAGCTTCCCTCGGGGGAGATCTTATCTCCTGCAGCCGAAGTGAAGTGCGCGCTCGGGGGAGATCTTATCTCCTGCAGCCGAGGTGAAGTGCGCGCTCGGGGGAGATCTTATCTCCTGCCGAGCTTCCCTCGGGGGAGATCTTATCTCCTGCAGCCGAGTGCGCTCGGGGGAGATCTTATCTCCTGCAGCCGAAGTGAAGTGCGCGCTCGGGGGAGATCTTATCTCCTGCAGCCGAGCTTCCCTCGGGGGAGATCTTATCTCCTGCGGCCGAGGTTGGTGCTCGTGTTAGGACGAGGTTCTCCTCCTGTTCCTAACCGAGGTTGTTCCGGTCGCTCGGGAGAGATCTTATCTCTAGCCGAGGTTGTCAACGGTCGCTCGGGAGAGATCTTATCTCTAGCCGAGGTTGAAGTGCGCGCTCGGGGGAGATCTTATCTCCTACGGCCGAGCTTCCCTCGGGGGAGATCTTATCTCCTGCAGCCGAGTGAAGTGCGCGCTCGGGGAGATCTTATCTCCTGCCGAGCTTCCCTCGGGGAGATCTTATCTCCTGCGCCGAGGTTGGTGCTCGTGTTAGGACGAGGTTCTCCTCCTGTTCCTAACCGAGGTTGTTCCGGTCGCTCGGGAGAGATCTTATCTCTAGCCGAGGTTGTCAACGGTCGCTCGGGAGAGATCTTATCTCTAGCCGAGGTTGGTGCTCGTGTTAGGACGAGGTTCTCCTCCTGTTCCTAACCGAGGTTGTTCCGGTCGCTCGGGAGAGATCTTATCTCTAGCCGAGGTTGTCAACGGTCGCTCGGGAGAGATCTTATCTCTAGCCGAGGTTGGTGCTCGTGTTAGGACGAGGTTCTCCTCCTGTTCCTAACCGAGGTTGTTCGGTCGCTCGGGAGAGATCTTATCTCTAGCCGAGGTTGTCAACGGTCGCTCGGGAGAGATCTTATCTCTAGCCGAGGTTGGTGCTCGTGTTAGGACGAGGTTCTCCTCCTGTTCCTAACCGAGGTTGTTCCGGTCGCTCGGGAGAGATCTTATCTCTAGCCGAGGTTGTCAACGGTCGCTCGGGAGAGATCTTATCTCTAGCCGAGGTTGAAGTGCGCGCTCGGGGGAGATCTTATCTCCTACGGCCGAGCTTCCCTCGGGGGAGATCTTATCTCCTGCAGCCGAAGTGAAGTGCGCGCTCGGGGGAGATCTTATCTCCTGTAGCCGAGCTTCCCTCGGGGGAGATCTTATCTCCTGCGGCCGAGGTTGGTGCTCGTGTTAGGACGAGGTTCTCCTCCTGTTCCTAACCGAGGTTGTTCACGGTCGCTCGGGAGAGATCTTATCTCTAGCCGAGGTTGTCAACGGTCGCTCGGGAGAGATCTTATCTCTAGCCGAGGTTGGTGCTCGTGTTAGGACGAGGTTCTCCTCCTGTTCCTAACCGAGGTTGTTCACGGTCGCTCGGGAGAGATCTTATCTCTAGCCGAGGTTGTCAACGGTCGCTCGGGAGAGATCTTATCTCTAGCCGAGGTTGGTGCTCGTGTTAGGACGAGGTTCTCCTCCTGTTCCTAACCGAGGTTGTTCACGGTCGCTCGGGAGAGATCTTATCTCTAGCCGAGGTTGAAGTGCGCGCTCGGGAGATCTTATCTCCTACGGCCGAGCTTCCTCGGGGAGATCTTATCTCCTGCAGCCGAGTGAAGTGCGCGCTCGGGGGAGATCTTATCTCCTGCAGCCGAGCTTCCCTCGGGGGAGATCTTATCTCCTGCGGCCGAGGTTGGTGCTCGTGTTAGGACGAGGTTCTCCTCCTGTTCCTAACCGAGGTTGTTCACGGTCGCTCGGGAGAGATCTTATCTCTAGCCGAGGTTGTCAACGGTCGCTCGGGAGAGATCTTATCTCTAGCCGAGGTTGGTGCTCGTGTTAGGACGAGGTTCTCCTCCTGTTCCTAACCGAGGTTGTTCGGTCGCTCGGGAGAGATCTTATCTCTAGCCGAGGTTGTCAACGGTCGCTCGGGAGAGATCTTATCTCTAGCCGAGGTTGGTGCTCGTGTTAGGACGAGGTTCTCCTCCTGTTCCTAACCGAGGTTGTTTCGGTCGCTCGGGAGAGATCTTATCTCTAGCCGAGGTTGTCAACGGTCGCTCGGGAGAGATCTTATCTCTAGCCGAGGTTGTCAACGGTCGCTCGGGAGAGATCTTATCTCTAGCCGAGGTTGATGTGCGCGCTCGGGGGAGATCTTATCTCCTGCGGCCGAGCTTCTCTCGGGGGAGATCTTATCTCCTGCGGCCGAGGTGCGCGCTCGGGGAGATCTTATCTCCTGCGGCCGAGCTTGTTGCTCGCGTTAGGACGAGGTTCTCCTCCTGTTCCTAACGCGGCGATTATTGACTGCTGCTCTCCTGTCATCGCATAGTTTTCGCATCCAGAAATAATATTATGCAGAGGGGAGAATTTTACCGAAGGGAAATCGTGGACAGCGCGCTCTCGTTTGAGGGGTCGACGGGGCGTTGTTCCTCGGAGCTCCCTCGAGCAGCAAGTCCCGTCCAGACGACCTCCTCTATCTCATGCCGGCCTTCATAATTTGGACCATGCTTCTCTTGACTTTGTCGCTGGGGATGACAATCACCGATGTAGCTAGCTCCTAGCTCCTCCCCGGGGTGGCGTTGATGACGCCGCGGGACGGCCAACCTTCTTGTCTTTTTCCGGTTACGGCAGTGCCTATAGCCGATCTTCTCCTTGATCGCGCATGTTTGGAGAGGCCGTAGTCCTTCAGGTCTTGGCGGTTGGCTCTTAACTTTGCCGAGAATTCGAGTTAGAGGAGCGGGTCGTAGTTGCGGAACCTTCTGGGAGGGGGGCTTCGTTCCGTCCTTGCCGGCGCCGAACTTTATTTTGGAGGTTGAGTTGAGGAGTTCGGCTTTCCACCGAGCTTCATTTTACCTTGATGCCGAGCTTTGGGGGGAGCCCGGCTTTTTCTCCGAGCCGAACTTCTTTCCGCTTCGGCGGGGAACTTCTGCTCTCTGTTTCTCTCTTCGGGGCGATTGGGCTCTTCCTTAAGGCTGATTTCTCACGCCCTCATGGCGGGCTTGCTGGTGGAGTCGCTACCGGAGGCTGCTGTAAAGCGTGCAACGCCTCCGTGAGGCCACGGCCACGGATCTGTCGGTCAAGCAGGCCGAACTGCTTCACATCCACCGCGGGTTCAGGTGGAACCTAGGCCGCCGGGGCTGAAGCAGGAGCAGACGGGCCTGGACGGGATCGGGTCGCAGAGGCCACCGAACGCCGTGCGGAAGCTCTCCTGGGTGGCGTTTTCTCTTCGAAAGAGAAAAGGAAGATCTCTGGAGAGGGAAGAGAAGGGTCGCCGAGCACTCCTTTAAGAACAAGGGAACCTCGAAGGTTCAGGCCCTTCCTTCTAGCGCCAATCTGTTGGTGCAGAAATCCGTCGCCGCCGGAGGTCGCCGCAATCGAGGCCGCTGGGCGCCGCCGGGGACCTGCAAAACGAAGTCCCGTCCGGAACCGGTGGGGTGGTGGCTCCGGCAGGACCCTCCGACGGTCAAGTTAGTTTCCGGCCAACAGTAATGGAGTGCTCGGAATGAGTTCCGGAGCTTAGAGATGTGGAGGAGAGCTTAGAGAGTCGAGAGTTCAGAGAGCTTAGCCTTAGTATGTCGGGAGGGTCCTTTATATAGTGGAGCTTGATGGTGACAACTGCAGCCGCGTGCTGGCGGGCCGCTCGAGGTTCGGCGGAGTCAGTCCCACTGGTGCCGTGTGCGGCGGATTGAGGGTGACAGCCATCGCCGCCTGGCAGTGGGTCGCTATCGCCCGCGGCGGACTGACCGATGGTGCGGCGGACTGACTGATGGATGAAGGGTTGAAGGCCTTCGTCGTGTGCCCATTTCGGAGGAGTTCGGGCTCCTGAAGAGGAAGATAGGAGGGAGTTCGGCTCCCATAGGCGTCTGGCAAGAGGTATGCAGCTAAGGCTCGTCCGCAGAAGAGTTCGGCGGCTGCTGAGAAGCCGAAGCTCGGCCGTCTGGGGTTCGGCCGGCTGTTGGGCTTGGGCTGAGGCTTGGACACTTGAGAGTTCGGGAGGAGCTCGGTCGGCCGAAGTTTGATGAGGGCGACCGCTGAGGAGTTCGGCCCAGTGACGACTGCTGAGGAGTTCGGCCGCTGAGACGACTTCATCGAAGCTCGGCCGCTTGAAGTCGGCCCGAAGGAGTTCGGCCGCTGAGAGGACTTCATCGAAGCTCGGCCGCTTGAAGTCGGCCCGAAGGAGTTCGGCCGCTGAGAGGACTTCATCGAAGCTCGGCCGCTTGGAGTCGGCCCGAAGGAGTTCGGCCGCTGAGAGGACTTCATTGAAGCTCGGCCGCTTGGAGTCGGCCCGAAGGAGTTCGGCCGCTGAGAGGACTTCATTGAAGCTCGGCCGCTTGGAGTCGGCCCGAAGAAGTTCGGCCGAGGGGGAAACCTGGGAGGAGCCCGGACGGCCGAACGGGCGTCCGGGAGGAGTCCGTCTCCCGAAGAAGTCCAGCCGCTTGGAGTCCAAGGAGCTCGGCCCTCAGGAAGTTCGGCTGGCGGTGGGAGTTCGGCCCGGAGCCTGGCGCTGGGGAGTTCGGCAGCTAGGTAGTTCGGCCCGGAGCTTGGCGCAGGGGAGTTCGGCCTCTAGGCAGTTCGGCCGTGGTAGGGGCTCGGCCTGGCGCCTGGCGCTAAAGCTCTTCAGCGGCTACTGGTCACATTGGGCTGAGCGTCGGGCCGGGCTTCGGCAGGAGCGGGATTTATCCCCAACAATAACCATCATCATCATCAGCAGCATGAAAAAAAGACAACAATTATTATTTGGTAGTGGCTGCTGGGTTGTAAGTAGGATGAGTTGAGCATGGATATTTATGGAAGCGCAATCTAAAATCCAAAGTTTCAATGATGTCCAAACTAGTTATAATATTCTTTACGTTTCAGACTCCTCACTCCATCATGTTCATGTTGGATAAATAATAGGTGCGTTTTGTCGTGATTGAAATTAGAATCGTAATAAAAATTGAAATATCTTGGAATGAGAATTGAAATAATAACTGTTGGGGATAAATTTCATTTCTGCCGAAATCTAGTTCAATGCTCAACCTGATACGGTCGGTAGTCACAGAAGAGCTTCAGCGGACGAGTCTTGGCCGAACTTCTATAATTGGCCGAACTGCTCAGCGGCGGAGCTTTAGCCGAACTGTTTAGCGGCGAGGCTTTAGCCGAGCTGCTTAGCGGTGGGGCTTTAGCCGAACTACTCAGCAATCGCATCCCGATCGAGCTCTTCAGCGGTCGAGCTCCCCACTTCGGTCGAACTGCTCAGCGGTTGCGCTCCGACCGAGCTCTTCAGCGGCCGAGCTCCGACCGAACTCCCATAGGAGTCGAACTCCTTCTGAGCTCCCTCCTTCGGCCAAACCGCTCAGCGGTTGCGCCCCGATCGAGCTCTTCAGCAGTTGAGCTCCGGCCGGACTCCCACAGGAGTCGAACTCCTTCCGAGCTCTCTCCTTCGACCGAACTGCTCAGCGGTTGCGCTCCGACCGAGCTCTTCAGCGGTGGAGCTCCAGCCGGACTTCCACAAGAGTCGAACTCCTTTCGAGCTCCCCTTTTCGATCGAACTCCTCTAGAAGTTCGAACTCCTTTAAAATTGGTATATGCACGAGTCCACTAACCAACGCCTGCTTCCTCGAGCTACGACTGTCAGACCTCGGTGGTATGGCTGCCACTACCAGTCTGACGATGCCACTCTCTCCGTAACCAGCCCCATGCGGCCCGCAACCGAACGACATGGCCACCACTACTGGCGATGCCACTCTCTCCGTAACTAGCCCCATGCGGCCTGCAATCGGACGATATGGCCACCACTACTGGCGACGCCACTCTTCCTGTAACCAGTCTCATGCGACCCACGACCCGCTAGTGCGGTTGCCACCGTCCACCTGACGATGCCTTCCTCTCCGTACCAAACTTCATGCGGCCCCGATGGCTCGCTATCAGGCGATATGGTCATCACCATCAATCAAGCTCCGCCTATAAACAGGACCCTCCAGATACGCTAACTCTAATCTCTCTGATCTCTAAGCTCTAAGCTCTCCTCTTCTTCTCTAAGCTCTGTGAAACTCATTTTTGAGCATTTCATTTCTGTTGGCTGGAGCTGACTTGATCGTCGGAGAGTCCTATTGGAGCCACCCCCCCATCGGCTCTGGACGGAACTTTATTTTGCAGGTCCCGATGGCGACCTCGTCCACCTTCGCTCCAGTCGATTCCGACGATGATCAGTTTCTACGTCAACAGATTGACACTAGAAGGAGGGCCCGAACCTCCGAGATCTCCTTGTTCTTAAAGGAGTGCTCGGCGACGATTTCTCCCTTCCCTCTCCGAAGATCTCTCTTCTTCCTCCCTGGAGTTCTTCCTCCGGGAGAAAATGCCTCCCAGGAGAGCTTCGACTCGACGCTCGACGGCCTTCGCGGTTTGATCCCGTTCAGATCCTTCCGCTCCTGCTCCGACCCGGGTGGCTCAGGTTCCATTTATGGCTGCGGTGGATGCGGAGCAGTTCAACTTGCTCGTCCAGCAAGTTTGTGGCCTCACGAAGGTGGTGCAGGCCATGCACTGGTAGATCCTGGCACCAGTTCAACCGGCATGGGACTCCCTAGAGCCATGCGGTCTGACCTAGGAACGGCCGACTTGGACTACCCGACCTCCGATCTCCGGAAGGGGGAGAAAAAGGAGGGAGAGCCCCTGCTCGGATCGTGGCTCGATCCAGGGGGAAGTCTCACATCCGTTTTGCCAGAAAACTTTGGAGATCAAGGACTGTAAAGACCTCTTAGATTAAAGGCTCCTAAAAATGAGCCGACGAATCGAGGAACTTCGTCACACTCCATCCTCCCATGGTAATGACATTTGTAGCGACCCTCCCTTTTCGTAGAAAATTATGCAGAAGCCGATCCTGCCGAACTTTAAGCTTTCGTAGCTCGAGAGTTACGATGGGACCACCGATCCGATAGACCATCTGAAAGCCTTCCGGACAACGATATTGCTCCATGGTGCGCCAGACGCCATCTTATGCCGGGCTTTCTCCTCTACTCTTAAGGGGGCTGCCAGAAATTGGTACTCGACGCTTAAGCTGAGTATCATCTTATCGTTTGATCAGATGAGCCAATAATTCACAACCTACTTCATCAGTAGTCGGTGTTCGCGCCGAGGCTCGGATTCTTTAATAGCCATTAGGTAGAAGGAGGGAGAACCTATCCGGGCTTATGTCACCCAGTTTAATGCTGCCATATTGGAGGTCCAAAATTTGGACCAGTCAGTCGCCATGACCGCCCTCAAGGGCGGCCTTCAGAAGAATGACTTGCTCTTCTCCCTGAAGAAGAAGTATCTCAGGAATTTCGCTGACATGCTAGCTCGGGCTGAAAGTTATGCCCGAGCAGAGGAGGCTTTCGAGGCTAAGGACGATGAAGCCAGCGGCAAACGGTGAATCAGCGGGCCAGACAGGCCCATCGAAGAAAGAAAGCCGACTAAAGCTCGACCGCGTTTCTGGACTCCCCCTAATCGCGGGCGAGCCCAAACTCCCCCTCGAGCTTGGAGGCAGGGGACCCCCGACGGAAGAGCATGCCGAGGTTCCCCCCAATGCCGAAGTTCTCTCCGACGATGATTTCATAATTATGCCCTCCTCAATGCCCTGAAGACCCAAGTGTTGATGGAGATCAAGAAACGACTTCCGAGATTGGAGAGAATGCGTTCCCATCCCAGCAAATGCAATTCCAACAAGTTCTGCCTCTACCATCATGACCACGGTCACGACACTGAGGAGTGCATCCAGCTCCAGGATGAGATCGAAGAGCTCGTCAGACGAGGTAGACTTGGTCGATTCCTGCGAAGATGACATGAAGAGCGGAAAGATCGGTTGAGGGCGGTACCACCAAGTGGGGGAAACCAGCAAGAAGATTGGCCGCCTCTTGGCGTCATCAACACCATCTCGAGGGGACTTCAACAAGGAGAGGACAGCGGATCCGAGAGACCGATAAAGAGGCAGAGGATCGTGGAGCCCATGATTTTTACCGAGGCGGACGGCCAGGGGATCCAATTTTCGCATAATGATGCGGTTGTAATTTCTTTGAATATTTCTGACTACGATGTACGCCGCATTTTGGTGGATAATAGAAGCTCGATCGATGTATTATTTTATGATGTCTTCTAAAAAATGTCCCTACCTGACGATCACTTGGGGCCTATGCACTCTCCGCTGGTAGGATTCGCTGGCAACACCGTACTAGTTGAAGGCATGATAACTTTGACTGTGACGGCAGGGCAACACCCAAAATTGGCCAAAACATAGGTTGACTTCCTGGTCGTGAGAACTCCGTCCGTCTATAATGCGATTCTCGGCCGACCTGGTCTAAATGCGCTTCGGGCGGTGGTGTCAATCTATTATTTGAAGATAAAATTTTCGACGAGTCACGGGGTCGGAGAAGTCAGAGGGGATCAGGTTTTGGTGAGGCACTGCTACTCGATCGCCCTGCATAAGGGAGAACGGTTCGATCCTTATCTTGTTGACGACCTGGATGTTCGCAATGACCTCACTGAGGAGCGAGGCAAGCCTATGGAGGACCTCATCTCTGTGCCCTTAAATGATGGAAACTCGGAGCATGCCGTGCAGATCGGATCCAACTTGGCGGACGAGGTTCGGGAGCAGCTCGTCGCCTTCCTCAGAAGGAATGCGGACGTCTTCGCTTGGACCCCAGCAGACATGCTGGGGATTGACGTCGAGATTATGGAACATCGGCTGACCGTCAATCCAAGACACCGACCGATGGGAGAAAAGATGCACCACCACGCCCCAGAGAGGCAGAAAGCAATCACCAAAGAAGTAGACAAGCTTCTCCAAGCCGGACTCATCTAGGAGGTTAATTATTCGACCTGGGTTTCGAACGTGGTCCTCATCAAGAAGGCGAATAACAAGTGGAGGACGTGCGTCAACTTCAAGAGGTTGAACAAGGCCTATCCAAAAGATAGCTATCCCCTACCCAGGATCGACCAGCTGGTGGATGCGACCTCGGGCCATGAGCTCCTCACCTTCCTGGATGCCTTTTCTGATTACAACTAGATATGGATGGTGCCCGAGGATGAAGAGAAGACCGCCTTCATTACCGATCGTGGTCTTTATTGTTACAGGGTCATGCCATTTGGACTTAAAAATACCGGGGCAACTTACAAGCACTTGGTTAATAAGGTCTTCAAGGAGCAGATCGGCCGCAACATGGAGGTGTACGTGGATAATATGCTCGTCAAAAGTCGAGTTTCGACAGACCACCTTGCCGACCTTAAAAAGACCTTCGGTGCTCTTAAGAAGCACAAGATGAGGCTAAACCCGATCAAGTGCGCCTTTGGTGTGACCTCCGAAAAATTTCTGAGGTTCATGGTATCGAGATGCGGAATCGAAGCAAATCCCGAGAAGATTCGAGCCATTCGAAAGATGACTGCTCCAAAGACGATCAAAAAAGTTCAGTGCTTGACCGAAAAGATGGCGTCCCTAAACTGCTTCATCTCAAGGTTGGCCGAATGATGTACGCCCTTCTTCCAAGTTCTCAAACAATTGAAGGACTTCTATTGGATGGTGGAGTGCCAACAGACATTCGAGGAGCTTAAAAACTACCTCGGCTCACCCCCACTGCTGGCAAAGCCCGAATCTGAAGGAAAATTATTCTTGTATCTAGTTGTCTTTCCGATGGCCCTAGCGACAGTCCTGGTCAAGGAAGAAGCAAGGATGCAGCGATCGGTCTACTACGTGAGCCGGATCCTGAGGGATGCAGAGATCAGGTACTCTAGGTTAGAAAAACTAATTTACTCTCTTCTCATTGCTGTCAGGAGGCTCTGATCTTACTTTCAGGAGTACACCGTAACGATCCTCACGGACCAACCAATAAAAGCAGTCCTTTATCAAATGGACGCCTCCGAAAGATTCGCAAAATGGACAATCGAGCTCACAGAGTTCGACATCAACTACCAACCCAGGCCATTGATCAAGGCCCAGATATTGACAAATTTTATGGTAGAATGCACCATTTCGGTCAAAGCCGAGCTTGAACAAAGTGAGGCCGGCACCAGAGTGAGACCGAGCCTGGACAAAGCCGAGCTATCGCAGTCGAACCTCCCTGAAGGCTTTTGGGCTCTACACGTGGATGGTTCGTCCAACTCTGCTGGAGCTGATGCAGGCCTAATCTCGGTCAGCCTCGAAGGAGTCATCGCTGAGTACGCGCTATGCTTCGAATTCCATGCAACAACAATGGGGCTAAATATGAAGCGCTGATCGTCGGATTAAAGATAGCAAGAGAATTAAAAGTAGATTGACTTCAAGTCTACAGCGATTTCCAGCTGGTGGTCGATCAAGTTGACGTCAGCTACGAAGCACGGAAGGAAGGCATGGCGAGATATCTCAAAAAAGTGAGAGATTTGACCCCGGCCTTCAACAGTTTCGGCATTCAGCATATTCCAAGGGCGAAAAATACAAGAGCCGATATTCTCTCCAAGTTGGCCACTTTAGCCTCGGCCGAATTGCCCAAAGAAGTATTTTTGGAAATTATGAAGTGCTCAGCCATGGAGGAATCTCAGGCCCTCCTGCAAATGGAATTCGAGCCCAACTGGATCGACCCATTAATCGTCTACCTTAAAGAGGGGGTTCTTCCTCACGACCGAAAAGAAGCTCGAAAGCTCAGGAATTAGGCCTCCCGCTACGTTTTATATGAAGGTAAGTTGTATAAGAGGTCGTACTCCCTCCCATTGCTGAGATGTCTCGGACCTTCAGAGGCCAACCTCGCACTGTGGGATGTGCATGAAGGACTTTGCGGAAGCCACGTAGGAGCCAGATCCCTATCGCAAAACTACTTCGGCAGGGGTACTACTGGCCGACCTTATTTCGCGATTCTATGGAATATGTGAAGAAGTGCGATCGCTGTCAAAAGAATGCCAGCATGCAAAGGCAGCGGGCATCCGAGCTTGCTCCGCTCAGCACACCTTGGCCATTTATGCAGTGGAAAATGGATATACTCGGTTCCTTCCTAACATCATCCAGGCAACGGAAGTTCCTCCTGATCGCGATCGATTATTTCACTAAGTGGGTCGAAGTCGAACCACTAGCGAAGATCACCGAGGCCAAGACGCAGGACTTCGTCTGAAAGTCGCTAGTCTGTCGGTTCGGTCTGCCCCGAATCTTTATAACCGACAATGGATGATAGTTCGCTGGGACAAGGTTCACCAAATTCTGCGAAGGACTGAATATCTCCCACTGCTTCACATCGATGGCTCACCCTCAGGCCAATGGGAAGGCTGAGGTGACCAACCGGACCCTACTGTAAGACATCAGGACAAAGCTCGATAGGGCAAAAGGGGCTTGGATGGACGAACTCTACCACATCCTCTGGGTATATCGAACTACTCAAAGGGCGCTGACCGGGGAAATGCCTTTCGCCTTGGCCTTCGGCACGGAGGCAGTTATCCCGATCGAACTTCAGCTTCCGTCCGTATGAGTTGCGGGCTTTGACGAGCAGCTCAACCCCCAGGACCTTAGAGTTAACCTCGACCTAAAAAGGAAGGAGGCCCGTATCCGGATGGCAGCCTACAGATGGAAGGTGGCCCAGTACTATAACTCCAGAGTTAGGGATAAGACGTTCAGAGTGGAGGACCTAGTGCTTCGACGAGTCGCCGTCTCTCAGCCTTAGAGTCAAGAAAAGCTCGCTCCAAATTGAAAAGGTCCGTACGAGGTGGTGGAGGTCATCCGATTCAAAACCTATTGCTTGAAGGAGCTCGGAGGAATAGTGCTTTCCCGACCTTAGAACTCAGAAAATCTGAGGATGTATTAGCAGTAGATTTCCTTTAATAAAACTTCTTCACTCAGTATTATTATTTTTTAGTGTAAAAATTACATGATGATAGAAAAGAAGCGAGCAAAAGTGGCCCGTTAGGAATAGGAGGAGAATCTCGTCCTAACGTGAGCAAAGTTGAAGGCCTCGTTCACCTTAGACGAGATGGAGGGAGAAGTGCGGATGATGGTCTGTGTGCCCCTACAGTCCATTAGGAATAGGAGGAGAACCTCGTCCTAACGCGAGCAAAGTCGAAGGTCTCATTCACCTTAGACGAGATGGGAGGAGAAGCGCGGACGACGGTCCGATATGTGCCCCCACAGCCGTTAGGAATAGGAGGAGAATCTCATCCTAATGCGAGCAAAGTCGAAGGCCTCGTTCACCTTAGACGAGATGGGAGAGAGCACGGACGACGGTCCGCATGTGCCCCCACAGTCCATTAGGAATAGGAGGAGAATCTCATCCTAACATGAGTAAAGTTGAAGGCTTCGTTCATTTTAGATGAGATAGGGGGAGAAGCACAAACGATGGTTTACATGTGCCCCCATAGCCCGTTAGAAAAAGGATGAGAACCTCGTCCTAATGCGAGCAAAGGCGAAGGCCTCGTTCACCTTAGACGAGATGGAGGAAGAAGCGTGGACGATAGTTCGCATGTGCCCCCACAGCCCGTGAGGAACAGGAGGAAAACCTCATCCTAATGTGAGCAAACTCCAAGCCCAAGCTCCAAAGTCCATAGGAGACAAGATCTCTTCCGAGCGATCGATGACAACCTCGGTCAGAGATAGGATCTCTCCCGAGTGACCACGACAATCTTGGCCAGAGATGAGATCTCTTCCAAGCCCTCAAGTCAACCTCGGTCAAAGATAAGATCGGAGACAACCTCGCCAGAGATAAGATCTCCCCCGGGCGACCGTGCCAACTTTGGCTGGAGATGAGATCTCCCTCGATCTTCAACCTAAACCAGCATGGAGCCCAGAAGATGACTTCGACAGTTGCCTCTTCCGCACTCCCATCCTTCGAGTTTCGAACTCAGGAGTGGGGGGACTATTGTTGGGGATAAACTCCGCTTCTGTCGAAGTCTAGTTCGATGCTCAACTTGATGCGGTCGGTAGCCACAGAAGAGCTTTAGCGGACGGATCTTGGTCGAACTTCTGCAGTCGACCGAACTGCTCAACGATGGAGCTTTAGTCGAACTGCTTAGCGGCGGAGCTTTAGCCGAACTGCTCAGCGGTTGTGCCCTGGTCGAGCTCTTCAGTGGCTGAGCTCCCCCCTTCGATCGAACTGCTCAGTGGTTGCATCCCGATCGAGCTCTTCAGCGATCGAGCTCTGATCGGACTCCCACAGGAGTCGAACTCCTTCCGAGCTCCCTCTTTCGATTGAACTGCTCAGCGGTTCGCCCCGACCGAGCTCTTCAGCAGTCGAGCTTCGATCGGACTCCCACAGGAGTCAAACTCCTTCCAAGCCCCCTTCGATCGAACTGCTCAGCGGTTGCACCTCGATCGAGCTCTTCAGCGGCGGAGCTCCGATCGGACTCCTACAGGAGTCGAACTCCTTTCGAGCTTCCCTCTTCGGCCAAACTCCTCTAGGAGTCCGAACTCCTTTGAAATTGGTATATGCACGAGTCCACCAACCAATGCCTGCTTTCTCGAGCTACGACTGTCGGACCTCGGTGGTATGACCGTCACTACCAGTCTGGCGATGCCACTTTCTCTGTAACTAGCCCCAGCGGCCCGCAATCGGACGACATGGCCATCACTACTGACAACGCCACTCTCTCCGTAACCAGCTCCATACGGTCCGCAACTGGATGACATGGCCACCACTACTGACGACGCCACTCTTTCCGTAATCAGTCTCATGCGACCCATGATCCGCCAGTGTGGCTGCCACTGTCCACCTGACGACGCCTTTCTCTCCGTATCGAACTCCATGCGGCCCCGATGGCTCGCTACGAGATGATATGGTCGTCACCATCAATCAGACTCTGCCTATAAATAGGATCCTCCAGATATACTAACTCTAATATCTTTGATCTCTAAGCTCTAAGCTCTCATCTTCTTTTCTAAGCTCCGTGGAACTTATTTCCGAGTACTTCATTCCTATTGGCCGGAGTTGACTTGATCGTCGGAAGATCCTGTTGGAGCCATCCTCCATCGACTCTGGATGAAACTTTGTTTTGCAGGTCCTGACGGTGACCTCGTCCATCTTCGCTCCAATCGATTCCGACGACGATCAGTTTCTGCATCAACAATAACCATCATCATTAGCAGCATGAAAAAAAGATGATAATTATTATTTGGTAGTGGCTGTTGGGTTGTAAGTAGGATGAGTTGAGCATGGATATTTATGCAAGCGCAACCTAGAATCCATAGTTTCAATGATGTCCAAACTAGTTACAATATTCTTTAGGTTTCAGACTCCTCACTCCATCATGTTCATGTTGGATAAATAATAGGTGCGGTTTGTTCGTGATTGAAATTAGAATCATAATAAAAATTAAAATATCTTAGAATAAGAATTGAAATAATCATATTTCCTACTATATTTGATTATCGAAATCGATATGAGCATGAGATTTGAATATTAAAAAAAATAGAAATTAAATTTTAAAAATTAAAACATTTTTATTATTCTCGAAAATTTTAATCAGTGTACGACTCCTCTGAACTAAATGGTTGGAATCCAACTTCCTTCAGCCACAAGTATCAAAATATTAAAAATATTTAGCAGCAGCTATTCTTTAATTATTAATCAAAACTTATCCATTTCTCTCTTCTTAATCTCGGTATTCTAATGCTAAACATAATCTTTTGTACCTGTTCGCCAAGAAGGAAGCCTCCGATAGGTAACCTGCTCTCCAGGTTGACATGAACGTCCAACCAACTTTTAAGTACCGTTTGAGTGGTCCAGATATTTGTAAAAAGTTTGTGGCGAAACGTGTGGCTTGGGGCATCTGAAATAGACAGGACGGTAGTGAGAGACTCCATAAGAGGAACTGTTATAGCCCGAATAATTGGCGGACGTGTACGTGTGACCTAGACTTGCATGCTAGGGCATTATTGGCCACGGTCACATAAATATTAAAGGTCAAAATATAAGAAAAATTTATGTATCTTTAGTTTAAATTTGAACTCGAGAGATCTAATTTAATTTTAGTCACCATTCCTCTCGTAATAGATGAATAGCTGATAATTGAATCAGAGTTCTTCGATCGCCATAAGAATTTGAATTCATACAAATAGAGGACGAATGCAAGGTGTTGGGGATAAACTTCGCTCCTGTCGAAGTCAAATTCGGTGTCCAGCTTGATGCGGCCAGTAGCCACGGAAAAACTTCGACGGATGGATCTTGGCCGAACTATTACAGTCTACCGAACTGCTAAGCGGTCGAGCTCCTTCGAACTCCCAGCGGTCGAACTCTTCAAGTGGCCGACCCTTCAGCCGGCCGAACTTCGCAGCAATAGCCCCTCGACCGAACTTCTCCAGCGGTCGAGCTTCTACGGAAGCCGGACTTCCTACGGATTTCTTCAGTGGATGGACTTCTTAATGGCCGAACTTCCATGAAAGCCGAACTTTTTATGACGGATTCCTGCAGGTGATCCCGCTACGGTTACACGATAATAACGATCGGCATTTATCAAGTCAATAACGATCGGCATTGATCAGGACAGTTACGACAATTATTAATCAATGCGGTTACAACAAGCTCCCTCTATAAAAAGGACCCTCCTGATACACTTACATCAGGTTCTAAAAAAAATCCTTCTCTCCTCTTTCCACACTGAGCACTCCATTCCTGTTGACTGGAGCTGACTTGATCGTCAGAGGGTCCTGTCGGAGCCACCCTCCACCAGCTCCGGACGGAACTTTATTTTGCAGGTCCCTGGCGGCGACCTCATCGACCTCCACTCCAGCAAATTTCGGCGATGACCAGATTCAGCGTCAATAGATTAGCACTAGAGGAAGGGCCTACCGGCTAAGATTTCTCTCTTAAAGGAAGCCGGAGTTTCTTTGTTCCTAAAGGAGTGCTCGGAAAATCTCTCTTCCTCATTCAAATTCCTTTCTGAAAAGAAAAAATGCCCCCCAGGAGAGCCTCCATCCGACGATCGGCAGCCTCCGCAGCTCGATCCCGTTCGGGTTCGTTCGGGTCCGTCCGCTCCCGCTCCAGCCCCGACGACCCAGGCTCATTCTGTAGCCGCGGTAGACGTTGAGCAATTTAACCTGCTCGTCCAGCAGGTTCGTGGCCTCACTGAGGCCGTTTAGATGGTGCAGGCCATGCACCAGCAGGCCCCAGTATCAGCTCAACCGGCGCGGGATTCTTCAGAGCCGTGTGGTCCAGTCCAGGGGCAATCGACATGGGCTACCCGACCTCCAATCCTCGGAAGAGGAAAGCAATGGAGGGAGAGCCCTTGCTCGGACCGCGGCTCGACCCAGGGTGAAGCTTTGCACCCATTCAGCAAGAAGATCTTGGAGATCAGAGACCGCGAAGATCTCCTGGATCAAAGGCTCTTAGAAATGAGCCGACGAATCGAAGAACTCCGTCACAGTCCCTCCTCACACGGTAATGACATCTGCACTGACCCCCCTTTTTCGCAGTAAATCATGTAGGAATCGATCTCGCCGAACTTCAAGCTCCCATAATTCGAGAGCTACGATGGGACCACCGATCCGGTCGACCATCTGAAAGCCTTTCGGACAACGATGCTGCTCCATGGCACGCTAGACGCTATCTTGTGCCGGGCTTTCCCCTCTACCCTTAAAGGGGCCGCTAGGAACTGGTACTCGACGCTCAAGCCAAATACCATCTTATCGTTTGATCAGATGAGTCAACAGTTTGCGGCCCACTCTGTCAGTAGTCGGCGTTTGCGCTGAGGTTCGGAGTCCTTAATGGCCATCAGGTAGAAGGAGGGGGAATCCATCCGAGCTTACATTACCCGGTTTAATACTGCTGTATTGGAAGTTCAGGACTTGGATCAGTCTGTCGCGATGGCCGTACTCAAGGGCGGCTTTCAGAAAAATAACTTGTTGTTCTCCCTGGAGAAAAGGTATCCCAGGGACTTCACCGATCTGTTGGCTCGGGCCGAGAGATATGCCTGTGCGGAAGAAGCTTTCAAGTTGAAGGACGAAGAAGCCTTAAGGGAGCGGGTGGTAGGCAATGGGGAGCCGAATGAAATTCGGCCACGCTCACGGACTCCCTTCGGTAGCAGACGGGCTCGAACTCCTCGAGCTCACAGAGAAGAGCGAAGAAGCCCTCCTCCCAAAAGATTCTGCGACTATGCCCCCCTCAACGCTCCTTGAACTCAGATCCTCACCGAAGTTAAGAACCAACTGCCAAGACCAGAAGGATTACGGTCTTCCCCAAACAAGCATGATCGAAGCAAGTACTGCCTCTACCATCGCGACCACGGCCACGACACTGAGGAGTGCATCCAGCTCCGAGACGAAATCGAGGAGCTCGTCAGAAAGGGGCGGCTGGGTAAATTCGTTCGACGCCAACCTGAAGATCGGTGAAGGGCACTGCCGTAACAAGAAATGATAAGGTCGACCGCCTCATGACGTCGTCAACGTTACCCCAGATCCCAGCATCGAAGCCAAGAGAAGCATGCTCCAAAGTGAGGAGGCTAGCATGAGAAAGAAAAGATCGTCCGCATGAAGAAGGGTGAAGGAACAACGCTACCATGACCCTGAGTCACAAAGAATTCGAGAATACATTGCCAGTGACTTTCTTTCAATAAAGTTCTTCCCTTTCAACAGTGTATTATTTTTAGGTGCCAAAACTATGTAATGACAAGGAAAGAAGCAGTCAATAGTCACCATGTTAGGAACAGGAGGAAGACCTCATCCTAACACGAGTAGGTCAAAGACCATCAACCTTCCGCAACCTCGGCCAGAGATAAGATCTCTCCCGAGCGACCACCTCGGCTAGAGATAAGATCTCTTCCGAGAGGTTTGGCCAGAGATAAGATCTCTCCCGAAAAGCAATCTCGGCCAGAGACAAGATCTCTCCCGAGCGACCACCTTGGCTAGAGATAAGATCTCTCCGAGAAGTTCGGCCAGAGATAAGATCTCTTCCGAAAAGCAACCTCGGCCAGAGATAAGATCTCTCCCCAACAAGTAACCTCGGTCGGAGATAAGATCTCTTCCGAGCAACCACCTCGGCTAGAGATAAGATCTCTCCCGAAAAGTTCGGCCAGAGATAAGATCTCTCCCGAAAAGCAACCTCGATCAGAGATAAGATCTCTCCCGAGCAAACCACCTCGGCTAGAGATAAGATCTCTCCGAGAAGTTCGGCAGAGATAAGATCTCTTCCGAAAAGCAACTTCGGCCAGAGATAAGATCTCTCCCGAGCAAGCTAGAGATAAGATCTCTCCCGAGCAAGTTCGGCCAGAGATAAGATCTCTCCGAAAAGCAACCTCGGCCAGAGATAAGATCTCTCCCGAGCGACCACCTCGGCTAGAGATAAGATCTCTCCCGAGAAGTTCGGCCAGAGATAAGATCTCTCCCAAAAAAGCAACCTCGGTCAGAGATAAGATCTCTTCCGAGAGGTTCGGCCAGAGATAAGATCTCTCCCAAAAAGCAGAGAAGTTCGGCCAGAGATAAGATCTCTCCCGAGCAACCACCTCGACTAGAGATAAGATCTCTCCCGAGAAGCGACTTCGGTCAGAGATAAGATCTCTCCCGAGCGACCCTGTCAACCTCGGCCAAAGAAGATAAGATCTCCCCCGAGCGACCCTGTCAACCTCGGTCAAATGAGATCTCCCCCGAGCTTCGACCTAAATCGGCATGGAGCTCGGAAGAAGACTTCGACAGTCGCCTTGTCTGCACTCCCTTCCTTTGAGTTTCAAACTCAGGAGTGGGGGGCTAGTGTTGGGGATAAACCCCGCTCCTACCGAAGTCAAGTTCGGTGCCCAACTTGATGCGGTCAGTAGCCACGGAAGAACTTCGACGGATGGGTCTTGGCCAAACTATTACAGCCGACCGAACTACTAAGCGGTCGAGCTCCTTCGAACTCCCAGCGGTCGAACTCTTCAAGTGGCCGACCCTTCAGCCGGCCGAACTTCGCAGCAATAGCCCCTCGACCGAACTTCTCCAGCGGTCGAGCTTCTACGGAAGCCGGACTTCCTACGGATTTCTTCAGTGGATGGACTTCTTAATGGCCGAACTTCCATGAAAGCCGAACTTTTTATGATGGATTTCTGCAGGTGATCCCGCTACGGTTACACGATAATAACGATCGGCATTTATCGAGTCAATAACGATCGGCATTTATCGAGTCAATAACGATCGGCATTGATCAGGACAGTTACGACAATCATTAATCAAGGCGGTTACAACAAGCTCCCTCTATAAAAAGGATCCTCCGGATACACTTACGCCAGGTTCTAAAAAAATTCTTCTCTCCTCTTCCCATACTGAGCACTCTATTCCTGTTGACTGGAGCTGACTTGATCGTCGGAGGATCCTGTCGGAGCCACCTCCCACCAGCTCCGGACGGAACTTTGTTTTGCAGGTCTCCGGCGGCGACCTCATTGGCCTCCACTCCAGCAAATTCCGACGATGACCAGATTTAGCGTCAACACAAGGCTTTTAGGGCGATTTTTCGATGGGAAGCTAATTAAATGAGTGGTTCTGGAGAATGAGATTTATTAGTTGCCTTATATCTTTTCTTAGATCTTTTCTTTCTTTCTTTTTTTTTTTTGTTCTTATAAGCAAGAATGGAAGAAATCATGGTTGAAATTGAGGTAAGCATGGAAAACTTTATTGATGGTGTCGATATGCCTACAATCTGATGTTGGTACTAACTCATAATAATAAATATGTGCCAACAAATGGATGTTATCTCATCTATTTTCTACCTTCCTCTTCACTTGAGTGAGATCTTCATTTTCAAATCAAAGTGGCAGTGAATAACCACTGAATTAAAATAAAAAAAAAAAATAGTCACAAAACTTCTGATTTCCAATGATCAATGTGGTGGAAGAATAATATGCAAGAACATTATCTTCACAAATATTGAGCATCGTTTGGGCATGAATGTGGATATGATGCAGTATGTGAGCGTTTCAAATGACCGCATAGATGTATGCAAACTCCTATTTTTGGATGCAGCACTTATCTTCGCTTTTTCTTCAAAAAAAAAAAAAAAAAAGAGAGAGAGCACTGAAACATAAAAAGGAATAATTATTAGCTGCAAGAGAATGTGTGAGAAGAAATGATGTGAGTTTGCTGGGCAAATGATGTATGCGGCCATGCGTGACCATACAAGGATCTAAGAAAGTTTCATTCGGTGATATTAGAGAGATCTTTGTCTTTTATGTATTTTTGGGGCCCCTCCGGAAGTTGCCTACAGCAAACCATCTCTGGTTGCTTTTAAGCCCAACCACCGACAGTCTTCTCATTTATGTTCAGACAAGGAATGCACATACATAATTATAATTTTTAATAAATATTTAATATTTTATTATGTTTAAATTTTTGAATGATGAAAATATTTTTTTCTAAAAATTATAATATTTATTTATAAAAATTAGAATACTCATTCACAAAATTATGACACTCTTGTAGAAAATATAGTATTTTATTCAAAATATCATAATTTTTATGAATAAATATTATAATTTTTATGAAAAAATATCATAATATTCTTTTTATATATATTCATTATTTTTTTCACCGTATTACGATACTTTTTCACAAAAATTATGACATTCATTCACAAAAGTTATAACATCCCGAATAGAATGCTATATTTTTTATAGAAATATTTTAATTTTTGTGAATATGTGTCATAATTTTTATGAATGAATATCATAATATGGCATGGAGGTAAAAAATAATGAATATATTCTTTACAAAAATTTTGATATCTATTCATAAAAATTGACATTCTGAATAAAATATTATTTTTTTTACATAATATCATAATTTTTATAAAAAAAATATCATAATTTTTTTTAAAAAATATTTTTATTATTTAAAATTTTAAGTACTGCATGACATTAAATATGCATTAAGAAGTGGAAGCTACGTATTGAAATGGAATAAGTCGATGTACTCTTCATCAATTTTATTACACCGCAAGCGGTGTAGTTAGAATTATTCTTTATATCTATATATTATTTTCAATTAAGCTATAAAGCCCAACCTACAACTTATAATTGATTTATGATAAAAAAATATAATTACTGTTGCAGCTATAATTAACTCTTTTAACAATAATAAATATATATGATAAACTCAATTTTCATGTATAGTAATACCATTTGTCATTTGTATCACTGTATTAATTCAAAAAATATTTAAAAAAGAAGGCATTTTATGTAATATTATTTTTATAATTTGAACCTATAATATTCAGATTATAATGGATCAATTGATGCACCAAAAATTATTCTTAAAAATATTTATACATTAAAAATAAATAAATAAATAAATAATAATTTTTGTTGTAAGATAACGGCTGGATAATGGCTATGACTTAAATCCACCGGACACCGACGTCAAAAGGGCTTTGCTGGATCCGCTTGATGACGCACGTAGCATCATCCATCCCGTCTACACCAGTACTTACTTTTTCAGATACATGTGACGTATATCATGTCCCATCCACTAATAAAAAAAATAAAAATAAATAAATAAATAAATAAATAAATATATATAAAATCATGATCTTCCTAAAAGTACAAAAATAGTTGTACGATCCTACGTAATATTTCAAAAATGTACATGCAATCTCACGATCAAATATAAAAATTTAAAATTTAAAAAATAAAAAAAATAATATAAAAATATTTTAAGATTTAAATAAATTAAATAATAATGATATTAATAAAATTATTAATTTATTTAATAAAAATATTAATATAGTAAAAATTAAGTAATAAAATATATACTTTTAAAATATTAAATTGAGAAGATCTGAGACATCGAGAGAGGTTATTATAATTTATTAAAGAAAAAAAGCCTAAGCCTCGTAGCTCTAGGTCATAAATCGTTTTTCCGACAATGGGCTACTCCCATCCACTAAACCTCCTGATGAAGCCGTTGGATGCGTGTGTGTTTTTGGTACCCACGACTTGAGCTTGGCTTGCACGCTAAAACCATTTCATACAACAAATTTGAAACGTCACACAAACATTTGGAGAATATATACATGATCATGGCCGTGCACCAGAGGTAGCCTCTGCCGCGGCATCTCTATGTCCAGCAATTAAAGATTCCGTGTAAATTTCAAAGATCACACAAAAAAATATTTGGAGAACTCGAGATCATGAATGTGCACCAGAGAATAGAGATAGCCTGAGTGGTGATATATGTACATCTAGCAACTTGGCTCTTTCAAACAAGGTCTCGCTGAAGCTAGCTACATCATAAAGGGATCATCTTGGGAGAGCTATTCGAGCAGGATCATGGGTTTTTCCAGCTACTTTGGAAGTGCTTGCTCGATTACGAGCTGCTTAGAAGGAACTAACAACTGCTTTCTTCATTCTAAATTTCACCAACATTGTCTTGAAAGATGACTCTGCTACTATAATTAGTTGGATAGGAGACGGACATTTCTAGAGCTTCTTCTCACCTACTCCTTCAAGATATTTAGGTTATAGCTTTAAGGCTAGCTTCATTTCAACTGGCACGTATATTTTGAGACACCAACACCCTAGTTGATTAGCTGGCCAAGCAGTACTCTGATGGTGACTCTGGTGATGCTTCAGATTTTTCTGCTGAATTGGTTGTTTTGATCCAATCTGATGCTACTGGCTGTCTCCATTGCAAAAATAAACCACACGCACACGCACCACCCAAAAAAAAAAAAAAAAAAGAAATAGAGTGGTGGGATTCATGTGCCCTGTCCTTTTTGGCAACATAGGCTTTATGGGGAATCTAAGAAAGCGCGTGTTAGCCATCCACGTTTGGCGGTTTGCGTGGACAAGAGGGGCAGATGCGCATTGCTTAAGAGGTTCGAGGATATAAATAGAGATCCGAATAAAGTTGGAATTCAAGAAAAGTTCGCCGCCTTTTTTTTTAAAAAAAAATTAAATTAATTTTTTTTTTTTAAATTTTTTAGAAGGTCGACCGAAACTGGCGTGATTGGAAACGGTCAAAGTAGACGCTTAAAAAAACAGTATTAAACCTTAGCTTTTAGACCTGGTCCTTGGAAAAGTCAAATTGCATTTTGACTTTTCAATTAGCCTTTCTTTGATAAATCATCCTCCACTTTCATGAGAGTATATCACGGTCAAGCATTAAAATCCGTTACCACGTGGATATTTTAATTCAAAGAATTATATTAGACATGGCTTTTATAAGTCAAGTAGGTTTTTTTTTTTTTTGGGCGGGGGCGTTAAGGACGTAGTCTTTTTTTTTTTTTTTTTTTTCATGACCAAAATATTTATTTTGTTTCATTAAGAGTATTATTTTATTTTTTTTATAAAGTATTATTGGATATAAATTGCCATACAAGCTCTGTCAAGTACTGATTTGGCACTGACTTTGCTCTCTAATCAAGATTCATAGCTTATGTTATAATATTTTTTTTAAAAAAATATAATGCCTTGTTTGTTGCGGGGCATTCTTGTAAAGTTTGGAATGATGTCTATCTTTTATCGGTGTCCGTATGAAATATATTTTTTTTAAATTTTTTGAGTTATACTTATGCTAGGATTATGTTGACACAGAAGTTGATCGTCGTCGAAATTTATTGAAGAGGAGGTTGATGGGGTCACCGTCAGAGATCTACAAAATAAAATTTCGTCCGAAGTCGATGGGGGATGGCTCCGACAGGATCCTCTGACAATCAAGTCAGCTCTGACCAATAGAAATAGAGTACTCGGGAATGAGTTCCACTGAACTTAGAGAAGAAGAGGAGAGCTTAGAGCTTAGAGATTAGAATTCAGAGTTAGCATATCCGAAGGATCCTTTATAGACGGGCTTAATTGATGGTGGCAGCCATACCGTCTGGTAGGAAGTCGTTGGGGCCGCATGAAGTTCGGTACGGAGAGGAAGGTATCGTCAGGTGGATAGTGACAGCTATACTGGCAGGTTACGAACCGCATGGGACTGATTACGGAGAGTAGTGTCGTCAGTAGTGGTGACCATATCGTCCGGCATCGTCGCCTGTTGTAGACTGAAGGTGACAGTTTGTCCAGAGGAGTTTGGACTTGTAGGAAAGTTCGGTCGAAGGAAAAGCTCGGGAGGAGCTCGGCCGTAGAGGAGTTCGGTCGGCTGATGGGGATGTCTGAAAGAAGTTCGGCTTCTGAAGAAATCCGATCGAAGAGGAAGCTTAGAGGGAGTTCGGCTCCTGCAGACGTCTGGCTGGAATGACGTGAAGAGAGTTTGGCTCTTGCGAAAGTCTGACTGAAGTTCAGCGGTTGAGGAGTTCGGCTAAAACTCGGATGCTGAAAGTCCGAAGGAACTCGACCGCTGAGGGATTCGGCTAAAGTCCGATTGCTGAGAGTCCGAAGGAACTCGATCGCTAAGCAATTCGATCAACTGTAATAATTCGATCAAGATCTATCCATTGATATTTTTACATGACTACTGACCGTATTAGATTGGACACCAAATTTAACTTCGATAGAAATAGAATTTATCCCCGACAGATTATATGGTCAATATATGGAATCGTATTATGCACACCGACGATGGCAAAAAAGTAAAAATATCATCTTGCACGCAGAAAATACGTACTTCCATTTAGTTTCATAATTGATGCACAAAAAGTCTCGCGATGCCACACCCAGGAGAACATCTCTCTCAACCATGTCGGACGGCAGCAACAGCGATGTATGCAAAAGCATGCAAAGCTCAAATTAGCTTTTTGCGTAGAAATTTCTATCCGAGTATTTACAATTGAATCTCATCAGCGCATTAATAGAAGTTAATTCCTTGATCCAAATTATAATATTTTAAAATTTTAAATTAAATTTTATAAATAAAAATAGAAAAATATCACACATTTCTCGCATCTTGGGGAATTAGAATGATTCGACCATCTTCTTGTAAGTCAGATCAATTTTATTTAAAGATGATAATTTATTCTAGTTTACTGAATATCGGATCTAATGAGATGGATTTTATCCGAATTTAAATATAATTTTTTTTAAAAAATTATTTTTAAGATAAAAAATTAATTATATATTAGAAAATTATTACTGTAGTCTTATTGGCTCCATCCATCCGGTCTCGCTCTTTCAGTCTTTCCGTTCCTCTTCCTCCCGCAACTTTATCCATCTCGTCCGGCCTTGAGGTAAGTAGTGGACAAAAATAGATAATTGCCTACTTGATCCAAGTCGGTCAATTTGATCAGCTTAATAAATAATCATAATTTACAAGAAAGATTAAAATCAATTTAATCAAATTTGAAAGTCAGCAGAAAGAACGCGGGGAGACGAAGGGAGAAGGAGGGAGATAGAGAGAGAAAGCTACACACCTGACTTCTTCTTCTCTCTCTCTCCTAAGACTTATCCCCTCCTCTTAAGTCTTACATTTCGGAGCACCCCATCTAGAAAATTAGGTTTCCCTGTAGCAAATCCGTTTTTTTCCCCCTTCCTTCGCTTCTCCGTGCACTCTTAGGAAATTCCCTCTCTTTTGATCATTTCCAGCTCTGATTTCTTTGTTTTTCTGTTCAAATTCGTGGAGGGGTGTTTGGATTTCCTATGGTCGACGAGTTGGATATCGGTTTCCATTTTTTCGCTCTTGCCTTGTTGTTCTCGTTGATTGTCGGGCTTCCCTGTAGCTGTCCACTAGATTTTAGGCGATTTGGGGTTTTTGTTGGGTCTTGCTAAATTGGATGGGCATGAGGATTCTAAGGTTTTTAACTCCTTTTTCTTTCTCTTAAAAAGCTCCTTTTTTGGTAATTTTGTTACTCTATTGATGCATGATTCCTAAAGTCTAGGACTTTGCTAATTTTTTTGGAAACTAATAAGGGCTTACTTGGAGTAGCTTGTATCTGTACCCGTTTCTTTTCTCATATCCTCCCATATATTTTTCTGTCAAATACCGTCTTTTCTTTTGTTTAATAGGGCTCCAAGCAACTGGAAAGTTGATACTTCCATATAATTTGTTACCAGCTATTGAATTTTATTGTTATTTTCCTTTCCATATGTAACTGAGTTTTTTTGATCTGAAATTGGTAATCTTCCTCAATTATATTTTCCCATCATTCTTTTTAGCTCCTAGTGTTTGATAATTCTTCACGATGAAGCTAGTGGTGCATGTTATTGAAGCCCGTAACCTTCTGGCAATGGATCTCAATGGCCTAAGCGATCCATATGTAAAATTACAGCTCGGAAAACAACGGGCGAAAACTAAGGTGGTGAAGAAGAACCTGAGCCCTGTATGGGATGAGGAGTTTAGCTTCCGAGTCGGAGACCTTAAAGAGGAGCTCACTATTTGTGTTTTGGATGAAGACAAGATCTTCAATGATGATTTCCTGGGGCAGGTCAAGATGCCATTGTCAAAGGTCTTGGATGCAGATAATCTTTCACTTGGGACTCAATGGTATCAGCTGCAGCCCAAGAAGAAGTCCAAGAGCAAGGACTATGGTAATGCTCTTTCTTAATGTCTTTTCTTTATTAATGGAGTTCTATATGTGTTTTGCTTGATTTTTATATATTAAATTTTAATATTCAAAGTGAGTTTGCACTGACTGAACTTCACCATGTTTCCCTCGGTTACAATTTTAGTTAGTATTGTAAAAAGGGATCTGGGATTGGCAAATTCATCCGTGAAACTTATGCATTGAGCAATCTATGTATGTGGTGTTTTGGTACCATAGGTTCATGTTCATTTGAATTGGTTTGTCTCTCAGATGAGATGTAGGTATCTGTTCCATGATGCATATAGTCCAAGTGATCCAGTACATAGAGGGCAGGCCAGAAAGCATTTCAATCCAACTATGTATTCACTGCATCAAAATAATCTAACAATCTGGCAGGCTAGTCATGATTAAAATAGTAAATAGCTTTTAAAATTGTATGTGCTACAAATGTTTAAATATGAAGAAGAAACAAAGGGAGACTTCAGATAATAAGAATGCGGTGACTGTATGGTTAAAATGTCAAGTTTCTCCTCATTTATGCTATTTTGAATTAGTTAATCATGAATGTTTCCACTTCTCGTTTTCGTAGGAAAGCTGTTGATGTAATTAAAGCTATTCTATGGATGAACTTATCTGGCCTTATAACTATGTGCTGGCTTTTCTAGCCCTTATGCTGCACTTTATCTGAAACATTTGGATTTTTTTTTTTTCAAGAAAAACAAGGCTTTTCTTGATGATCATACAACTTACATAATATTGATGGAATTGGTATCTGTTAATGATGTTCCATGATATTTTATATATAATCGTGTAAATATAGCATGCTAAATGAGCCTTTGTGAAAAAAAAATGCATGCTTGAAATTCAAAAATATTGTTTTATTTTTTATGCTTAAAATGCCAACCTTGTCCACATGTAGTTCAGTGGTGTCTGATACATGATGCAGTAAGTCTAATATAAGTCATATGGAAGCATCAAATGCAAGTATGATGCATATTGAGTTGCCATGGTGTACTATAAAATTGAGAATTGGAAACTGTCCTCTGCCAAAGAAATTTTTATCTCATCTCTTTCAGTGACCAAGACACGCCTTTTCATAAAATATAATTCTTTATTTACTTTGAATAAATGATGCTTTTCTTCATTATTGTTTGCTCACTTTCATATGTCCTTACCTACTGTTGATGCCAATTTTCTTGGAGTTCTTTTTTTTATACATGAATACTGGCATAATAATATTCTTTTGATTATATCCTGCAGGAGATATTCGTCTCATGATAACTTTATCTCAGAAAAGCACTGACAAAATACCCATAGTCTCACATTCCTGTTCTGATGATCATGCATCAAACTCAGATAAGTCAACCGAATTAACGAAAGGACTACCCCCAACATCTTCCAATGGAAATTTGGAAGAATCTGCTGTATCAGAAGTTGATGACACAGAACCTGTCAAGGAAGACAAGTCCAATGCACTGTCATTTGTTGACCGTTTGTTTCATATTTTTGCTGGGAAAAATGTGGAGGCTGCAATGCCTCCTAGCAGGGATCTTGACTGTCCAGAAGACCTCCAAGAAGCATCCGCAAGCCCTGAGACTTCTGAAAGCCAAACTGATGATGCATGCTCTAATATCACATTTGATGAATTACTGAAAACAATAGAATCAAAGGATCAAGGAGGTGAAATGCCTCAAAATCTACAAGGAGGAATACTTCTTGACCAGTCTTATGTTGTTGCACCTGGTGATCTGAACTCCCTTCTCTTTTCACCGAGCTCAAATTTCTTGCAGTCACTTGCTGAGTTTCAAGGAAATACTGGTCTGCAAACTGAACCTTGGAGACTTGAAAATGGTGGAGAGAGCTTGAAAAGAGTGATTACCTACACAAGAGCTGCGACGAAATTAGTAAAGGCTGTGAAAGCAACAGAGGAGCAGGCTTATTTGAAAGCTGATGGAAAAAATTTTGCAGTTTTAACGAGTGCAAGTACTCCTGATGTTCCCTTTGGTAATTGTTTCCGGGTAGAGGTTCTCTTCTGCATAATGCCTGGGCCTGATTTGCCTTCTGAAGATCAATCTTCACGTCTGGTGGTTTCCTGGGGCATGAATTTCCTCCAGAGTACTATGATGAGAGGTATGATCGAAAATGGAGCAAAACAAGGCTTGAAGGATAGTTATGCCCAGTTTGCTTATTTGCTTTCTCAGAATGTAAAACCACTTGATCAGAAGGACACTGGGTCCAACAAAGAGCAGATCTTAGCTTCTATACAAACTGAGCAGGAGTCATACTGGAAGCTGGCATTTCGATTCTTTGGAAATTTTTCTATTATATCGTCTGTTTTTGTGGCCTTCTATGTCCTTGTACATATCTTGCTTGCAAACCCTGGTACAATACAAGGGCTTGAGTTTCCTGGCCTAGATCTGCCAGATTCAATTGGGGAAGTTGTAGTTTGTGGTGTTTTGGTTCTTCAAGGACAGCATTTTCTTAATGTGATAGGACGCTTCTTGCAGGCCTGGAATCAAAGAGGTAAGACTTGTTTCACCTGGCAGTATATTGTATATCTATCATTTTTGTAAAATACCAGTACTAGGAAATTTTTTGATTATTAATAAATATCATACTTTCTCATAGTATTGATGCAATTCTAATTACAAATATTACATGATTCAGAAGGTTTACCAACCTTTAGTTGTTTACCATGTAAGGTTACTTCTTCTATAGTCTTATATGTACAGCAAAGTGTAAGGCATTTGTAGTCACCTTGTGTGTTGTTCGGAGACAATGATACTAGATTTAGGGGGTAGTGTGACTGGCTGGAACTTCTGGCTGTTCCTGGAAATCTGTGCCTCTATCATTTTTCTTGACTTGTTGAACCCGAAAACATCAGAAACAGATTCATTAAATAAGTCCTCTTGCTTCATTAGAAGGAAAACCATATATAATACAGAATATGCAAATATTTTTGGTTCCTAAAATTAGATACTTTCCAGAGGAGATATGCTGGTGTTTAATATGTATCAGATACAAATACTTCTCAGGATATACTATAGCACATGTTAAATATGCTCTCTACATGTTCAATTATTTAATGTAAGTATTTTGGTATCCAATTACTTTACCTGATTTATTCTTTCATCAGTATTTTTAATGAACTTTATCTTATATGATTGAATGGATGACTTTTTTTGATGGATGAGTAGAGATGCCATGATTACTAATAACATGAGCTATTTTAATGAACTAAACAAAACGTTTGTTATATATAATTAAATATGCAAATGAATTTATTTATTTTCATGCAATGGCCATATTGCCTATATCAGCATGCCCATGATACATTTTATTTTTAATTTATTAATATGCATGCTTCAAAGATTGTAAAATTTCCATTGGTACCTTTATGAACTTCAATTTTGACTTACAATGAAATAGTGAATTGACTGTTCTTGCTTCTGTCTACTATGTCATTTCATAGCGGTCTTAGTTCCATTCTTTTGTTTGCTGGTAATATATCATTTTTTTCTTTCTTCAGTTACCTGGAGACTATCCACATGCTTCAGAATGTAACTTTTTTTCATTTATACAGGCAGTGATCATGGAGTCAAAGCACAAGGAGATGGATGGTTACTAACTATTGCCTTGATTGAGGGAAGTAATTTAGCAGCAGTGGATTCAACTGGTTATTCTGATCCCTATGTAGTTTTCACCTGCAATGGTAAAACTAAAACAAGCTCAATAAAATTCCAAACACTGGAACCTCAGTGGAATGGTAATTAAAGATGCTCCTAATTCTTGAAATTCTTTCATCTTCTGCATTCATTGCTACTTACACAACATTAATGCTGCAATTTTCAGTTTCCTGCCTCGAGGTTTCTTAAACAATGTACTGTTAAGACTTGTTGACTTAATTTTTGATGGTCCATTGAGGATGCCAACTTGTGCAGTTGGTAAAGTCATCGAGGGTTGGTACAAATGACCCGGTTTCAAGTCCTGCCTTCACCCTATTTTCAGCCAGCTTTCCATATCCTAGTTCTCAAAAATGTTTGATGATCCATCAGCAAGGGAGAATGAAAGACATGCTGAGTTAAAAGTACTACTTAGAATATAGGTACAAGTGCTCCAATTATTAAAATTGTCCTATAATTTACTAAAAATTTATGACGTACAATATATAATATGAAAGACGTGCAGAGTTACAAGTAATTAGAATATGCGTAAGAGTATTCATACTATTTAAAGTATCCTGCAGTTTACTAAAAATTTATGACTATTAAATAATATAATTTGAATGTAGAACATAGGATTATACTTTTATATTCAAATAATATATAACATTGTAATAAATTTGTTACTTACATATTATCTTTTGTACACTGTAATAATAAGTGCATCCTAGTGATATGATTATATTGTAGCAATGATATGCTAAGGAAACTATTGATTAATTGTGTGAGAATAAGTAAACATGTTATTGAATCAAAAGAGTTTAGCCTTGCAAGGTCAGTTGCAATGTAATCACATCGCTTTCAAAACTGAACAACCATACATGGAAACTACACTTGTAGTTATTAGTTGCAGGTGATAGAAACAATAGTTCCTGCAATTGCAACTGCTAGCAAGTTAAACAGATAGCTGCAAACAGAATTGCTGCATTGCTGCTTGCAACTGACACTTAAAATGGAAGCAGCAAGTGGAATCACAGGAAATTAAGCAGCCCTGTAATAGTTCGAGAATATTTTTGATTGCCTTCCAGTCTGATGCGCTGTTCCTTTATAAATTGGTTTCTTTTTTTTTTTTTAAATTTGAAATTGGTTCAAATTGTTAAACTTACTGACCTGCACTATAAAGTAACAGTAACATGGATGATATAGCAATATAAAAGGGGTCAGATGCTATAATTTCTGATCTATAAATAAGATTTCCTGTTTATTAATTTATTTTCTATTGATTTTTGCAGAAATCTTTGAATTTGATGCCATGGATGATGCTCCATCAATGATGGATGTAGATGTGTATGATTTTGATGGGCCTTTTGATGAAGCTACATCACTTGGTCATGCTGAAATCAACTTTCTGAAATCTAATTTGTCAGAACTAGCAGATGTATGGATTCCTCTTCAAGGAAAGTTGGCTCAGGCATGCCAGTCCAAGTTGCACTTGAGGATTTTTCTGAACAACACACGGGGCACTGAAGTTGTCACAGAGTATCTCATGAAAATGGAGAAAGAAGTTGGAAAGAAGGTGAGTACTTATCTCTGATTGGGCATCCCCTGTTACTCAATGTGAAATTGTAGTTTATATATTCTCTATTTTGACTAAGTTATGGACAACTCTGTGTAGATAAATTTGAGGTCCCCTCAGACGAATTCTACATTCCAGAAGCTTTTTGGTCTGCCACCAGAAGAATTTCTCATCAATGATTTTACCTGTCACTTGAAGCGCAAGATGCCTATGCAGGTGCTTATTTAGTTTCTATTATGTTGTAATCTACAGGATTGTCAGCTTGCCTCCACGCTTCATCCCTTGTCAAAGCTTTCTAAAAATGCATTATCCTCAATCATGTTAGGATTGTGGTAATATATGATCACATAAAATCATCTTGTTAGCTACTCAGTCATCATCACTGGCAGAATCATAAAGTGAGCCTGTCAGCTTAATTTGGCAGTTGGTTGCTGACCATGTCAGATTGATATTTCCTGAATCTTGTCCTGATTGGTCATTTTTGACTGAACAGTGTCTTGGCATACTTACGGTCTGAATGTCAAGACAGTGATCAAGGAAAACGGTCTTCATCAATATTTTGACACTGTCCAGTCTGGTTGAATAGTGATATTCTCTGGTCAAATTACATTCTATTGTTGATTAGTAGCACAGTGCAGATGCTAGTTTGATGGCTTTTTGTAAGCTGGGACATTCAATGAATTTTGTATATTCATCTAACTGTATGCCAAAGTCTTATTGGAAGTATATAATGTTCATATGATGATTAAGGATCAGCATGCATGTCAACTGAAAATTTGCTGCTTCAAATTTTCTTGCAGGGCCGCCTCTTTCTATCTCCAAGAATAATTGGGTTTTATGCAAACTTATTTGGGCACAAAACAAAATTTTTCTTTCTTTGGGAAGATATTGAAGACATCCAAGTGATTCCTCCAACTCTGGCATCAATGGCTAGCCCATCTCTTTTGATTATTCTCCGCAGGGGCAGAGGTATGGATGCAAAGCATGGTGCAAAGACTGTCGACCAGGATGGGAGACTTAGGTTTCATTTCCAGTCATTTGGATCATTCAATGTAGCCAACAGGTTATTACTCCTATTTCCTTGTACAATGTTTTGAATCATATGCAAGGCATAGATTCCAGCAAAAGAAATTCCTGTTTCCTTTTGTTACTCTATTAACTTGTTTCCTGCATGGGTTAATGGTAGATTAGTTTCTAATTTTATTTCAGTTATGTACGCCCTTGCTTTTGAAGTATTAGTTCATAAACCTACACAACATGCTTATGTGTTGCCTTTTCTTGTGCTTGAGACCAAGAAAGTGCTGTTTGTTTTAGTTTAATGCCTGTACGGTCTTATGCATAGTTTGCCGAACCATCTCGAATCGGATGGTGTGGGGCATGCCGAACCATACCGGCTACTAATTGGTGCAGTTTGGACATCCGATTCGAAATACCAGAGAAACCACAGTGAGGGAGAAGGAAAGAGAGGAAGAGAGAGGGAGAGAGAAGAGGGGAGGAAAGGAAATGAAAAGGCTGGTGGTGGTTTGCTGGGGCCACCGAAGGGCCGTTGAGCCTCCGGATCTTTGCAGTCTTTTGTGAGATACGAGAAGAGAGAGAGAGAGATAGAGAGAGAGGGAGGGAGGGGAGAGGAGGGAGGGGAAGGCGGCGGGGACCGCTGGTGGCCTTGACGGCCTCCCTGCCTCCTTTCCCTCTCTCTCTCTCTCTCTCTCTCTTCTTAGTTTCTCTAGCACAGCTCGGGAGGCCTCGATGGCCCTCCGGTGGCCACCGTTGGCCTTCCTTTCCTTCCCTCCCTCCCCTCTCCTGCTCTCTGTCTCTCTCTCTTTTCATCCCCCGTTTTCATGTCAGATCGGGCCCGGTAGTATGGGGCTATACCGACTCGTACTGCCAGCCAGCTGGTATGGGGTCTGGTTCCGAGTCGGCAATCCTTGGTCTCATGCATTCACATTACTGGATTTTAGGTTTTTAAATTGTATTTCTGATCAGCATGTTGTACGTCGCCTATTCTTGAAGAGAATAAATATTACTTTAATGCCTAACAGGACAATCATGGCATTGTGGAAGGCAAGATCCTTGAGCACTGAACAGAAAATGCAGATAGTTGAAGAAGAATCTGAAGCAAAATCCCTTAACAGCGAGGAGAGTGGATCTTTCTTAGGCATAGAGGATGCCAACATGTCAGAGGTTTTCTCATCTGTCATTCCTGTTCCTGTGAGTTTTTTTTCCCTTTTCTCCATATATGTGATATCTGTCTCTATTCTCAAAATGAGCTTACCTGGAGATCATCGAAATGACTAGTGAACTGTGATCGTTGATGTGTAATCAGATGAACTCACTGATGAAGGTATTTGAAGGAACTTCTTTGGAGCAAAGCGTAATGGAGAAAGTTGGTTGTGTTGACTACCGTATAACTGCATGGGAATCGGTTAAGCCTGATGTTTACCAAAGGCAAGTTCATTACAAATTTGCCAAGTCTGTATCCCGTTATGGAGGTGAAGTAACTAGCACCCAGCAAAAATCTCTGTTACATGATAGACATGGATATATTGTTGAAGAAGTTATGACACTCGAAGGGATTCCGCTTGGTGACTACTTTAACGTAAGGACATCTTTCTCGAACTAATATTTTCGTTGCAGCTATAAATGTCTATAAGTACTGTATATAGATTATATGAGTTATCAACAATGGCCTTTCTGGTGTTGTCGTCCAATCATGTCACCTTTTTATCTCATGCAGCTTCATTTGAGATACCAGATAGAGGATCTTGGTCCGAAATTGAGGGCATGCAATGTTCAGGTATCCTTGGGGATTGCCTGGTTGAAGAGCACCAAGAATCAAAAGAGGATAACAAAGAATGTGATATCCAGTTCATCTGCCCGACTCAAGGAGATGTTCAGCGAAGTTGAAAATGAATTCATGCGGGGAAAGTAGACCGATTCTTTACAGCACTATTTGCAGATATATTTGAATACTCGCCCTATAAAAGAAGGTAGTGTGAATATCACCACGAATTCTTAGCATCAAACAACAAATGATTCCCATTCAGAACTTTGAATTTTTCAGTTAAAGAAGCAACTTCAAAGGTTCGGTTGCTTGCGACTCTGAGAATTGATTCTGAGCTCCAAATTCTGATTCTTGGTTGTTCGGGTGCAAAATAAAAGAATACCAAGAGTTTTAGACCAGCAGATGTTATCCCCAGTAATGCTACGCAGACTACAACGTTCTTCTGGATGCACCTGTAATGTCTTTTGATGGATCGCTAGGCGGGTTCCTCCATTCTCCCTTCAATTAGGGAACATGGAAGGACGGGTGTATAGAAAGCAAAGATGACCATGGTGGTGAAGTATGAAGAAATGCACGGTCCTCGGCTTGCAAATATGATGGATATCAGGGTTTGAAGTGGTAATGACTTGTGAAATAGCTATCCAGAGGTATTCTTTAGCTAACATGAGCGTAACAAAAATATGAAAGAGAAATGTTGGTCTCATTCTGCCCATTCTGCCGTTCAGTCCAATCACAATGCAAGCACAGAACAAATGATTCTTTTCTGCCAGTAAAGAGGCTTTGAAGATCCATTTTGGTTTTTCTTTCCTTGTTCCATAAGCAACTAGAAATTCAATTTAGAGTTTTAGTTTTCTGAGATTGATTTCTTTTTCCTAATTGTTTGAGACATAGCGTGTCCGAAAAATTCCATTTTTTTAATTTGTAAACAG
The DNA here is from genome assembly GCA_006176705.1 of Cocos nucifera. Lineage (NCBI taxonomy): Eukaryota > Viridiplantae > Streptophyta > Magnoliopsida > Arecales > Arecaceae > Cocos > Cocos nucifera. Next base: position 33,437 of record QRFJ01006018.1, on the reverse strand, counting down.
TACTCATGGTTGTTAAGCCTCTTATTTTCTTCCTGAATGTTGGCTGAATAAAAGGGATGTTTCTTCTTGAGCCAATTAGATACAGAGCAATTCCTAATTCATCCCTATTAGGGGGCTCATTTGGGGCCTCTTATTAGGGTTTCCGAGCAATGGCAACGGTCTATTGGAGGGCCCTCCTAATTATCCGAACACCCTCTACAACTCCGTGCTGACCTTGGAACCCTCCACCTCGAGAGAGGTCCAAGCGACTTTCACCACCAACTCATGAGGATCCGCCTTCTGACCCTCATCCCTCATGTCAAACAGCATTCATGCTATCCTGGTCTTTTTGCAGCACCAGTGCCACCCCACTTGTGCTTCACCCACCATTTTATTGACGTTGTCATCACCGTTGAACCCTGCTCCTCTTGTCTTGGTAAAATACGGGCAGCATGCCCGACTGCCCTCTCCCAATGAGAGTTTGTACGTGCATGTTTAGTCCCTAAATACTGAAATGGAGCCAAAGAATCTAAAACATTATCTTTTGGTTAGTCCTCTATATGATGTGTAAACAGTTACAAATGCTATCAAAGCAGGCCCACAAACGTGATTAGGAGATTCTGCCAACTCACCATAAGCTGCTTTTGGTGTTTCTAATTAAATTTGATTAGATTTGAACTGTTGGTCTGAAAGAAAAAGCTAGAGCCTATATCGATGATCAGCAAGAAATATTTCGCTGGTAATCCAATGGAAACCTCAAAAGACACCATCCAACCACAATACATACCAACTACTGAAACATTCGAGCTCACACTGAAAACAGAGCTCGAACCAGATTGATCGCAGGTATGCTATGTTAAATCCAAGCGAGTAGCTCAAAATGCTCCCAATTCCAACATCGCGCGAACCCAAAACTCACCTTCTAAGTGGATACGGTGGATCCAAATAAAAATTCTAAATACAGTATGTATTCCAGATAAAATATGCATCCATTCAAACAGCTAATAAATATAATCCTTCGGTTCCCATGCTGTATGATATATTAAAACAAATATTAACTACCAACATGCTCATGTTGCCATTGTGATATCACGCATATCATCCAACTCCAAACACCCACAACGGAAAGCAACCAACAGCTCAGATTCAAAACACCCTGGCCATGAACAGAGGATGACGAGGACCAAACAAATACGCAAAATTAGAAAACAAGCATTCTAGTACCTTCTAAAAATAGAATAAATTCCTTTTAGAAAGTTAGCACCTGTACGCAACACTCGTCGATCGTCGTATATCTACAAGAAGTAAAACTACAACGGCAGCACCCCAAAAAAAAAAAAAAAAAAAACTCCTACGAAAAGATACCGTGTACCGTCACCACACAAAATATTTCTCCGAACCCTCGCGCGGTGGTGCTAATATCAGGGCGAAGAAGAGGCGGCGGTGGATCCCTCGTCGGCGGGGAGGAGGTGGGACCGACATAGAGGACACGTGGCGTGGTGGTAGTCGAGCCAGCGCTCGAGGCAGGCCTTGTGGAAGAGGTGGCCGCAGGGGAGCCGGTTCACCACCGATTCCGGCTCGAACCACGCCAGGCAAACCCGGCAGTCGACCGCCTGCTGGCGCCGCCGCCCGAAGGCCGACCCGAACCGGATGGGCTTGAACCTGCTCCGGAACCGCTCCGTGAGGGTGGGCTCCGAGGGCCGGTTGGAAGCGGGCACGGCCGGGTCCGGCGCCGGCGGAAAAGGGCGGAGGCCGAAGACGTGGAGGACGGAGCGTGCGAGCCCCTTCAACATGGAGACGGTGAGGGCGGTGTTCACTAGAACGAGGGTCAGGACGCCCTCCGAGGGCGTCGGCAGGCTCGAGAGACCCATCGCCGTCGGATCAATGCGATCGGGCTGCCCCGATTTGCTCCGTACCTCCTTGAATCTCGCCCAGAAACGATCCGGGAGAAATAATTGATATCAATTAACGATCCATTCCCACTTCTCGATCTCAGCAGCTGCGATCTGTGAGTAACGAACAAATAGCAAAAGAATCAGATAAAAATTTTCCTTTTTCCTATCAGAAAGATAGTGAAAAAATGGATCATTGATTGCGAAATGGATCGGGAAATCTTTCAAAGATACACAAATTTAGAAACTTTGAAGGAAAAATGACATTTTTGATGGGAAATACTGAGAAAACCAGAGATTTAATGTTCCAAAACGACGCTAGATGGAAATCCTTAAAATTGTTATAAACAAAAATAAAACCAGATCCAAAACGTAGCCAGAGATGAGGCAGGGAGAGAGAGAGAGAGAGAGAGAATTACTTTTCTTGAAAAGGTGCTGTTCTTCTTCTTTATTTTTGGGTTCTTGGCTCGGCTTACGCTTCAAGTATAATCAGGTGAGAGGAAAAAGAGAGAGGAAGCGAGAGAATTGGGTGGAGTCATGGGAGATGATTGCCAGATGTGGATGGAAGTCCAGGCTCCCCACCCCTTCCTTAAATAGCCGCCTTTCTTTATTGGCCTTGACTCTAACTATATACTCTTAACCATGGTTAGTTCCACCACCACCCAACACCAGTTATTTTTACTCCCACTCAGCCAGCCACTCTCTCAGTTTGGTTGGCTCCATCAAAGATTCCTGGGACTCAATTATATAATATTCCTCCATGGGTTGGTGCCAACGATGACATGAGAGGTTAGAAGACTAAAGTTACTTAGCACATCAACCTCCATTAGTCCTAATAATATGATTTGGAGTGGTAAATAAGTTTACTTGGTACACCCACCTCTAATTTGCCCAACTATAAGCCCATTCATTCATTGACTAATAGGTCCCACTAGAGGGTGAAAGTATAGAACCATTCTGCTACGATTTAAAATATTTTTTTTAATTTAAAATTTTAAATGAAGCATAGATAATAATATATTTTCTTATTTTTTTAGATGATGTGCTGATTTGCTATTAATTGGTGCAAGATATACGTGGCAAAATAGTTTTTTAATCAATAATTTTTTAAAAGTTTGGGCATTGATGATAACTATTGGTATTAAGCTGGAGCGTAGATAATGGTGTTAATTAATGCTTAAATCAGTGTTTGATATTGGTTATATATAGAAATATCCTAGATTTTGTCATGAAGGCGATGATGATGCTGATAGACCCACTTTCACATCAATAGAGCATTTCTTATTCACCGGTAACAAAGACATTTAACTGGGGGAAAGAATTTGGTAATATATAAATCGTCCTCTTCATAACATGTCTCGTTATGCTACACCTTAGGATAAATAAATCGTCCATGTGTTCATGTCTCGCATCATATATTTGTTTTTTTTATGCGCGTTATACTGTTTGTCATTGTCACTAGTTAAATTATCATAATAATATTATAAACTTAGTTTTTTGAGTTGTAATTTAGTTCGTTTTGAACGAGGACCACAAAAAAATAACTAAGATAATAGCTGTATGTTTATAAAAAAATGAAGATATTTAAAGAGAGTCCTTAAATAATATCAAGTAGATGGATCAATCAAAATTATGAGTTAATGATATATTAAAATGCTGAAATCACCGTTCAATGCACCTAGGTGCTAATCCAGTTAGACCGGACCTTCACTTTCATCTAAATGATTCCGATTTAAATTTAAATAAATATTAAATAAAATAATTTATAATAATTACTGTTGATATCTTGGGCATGGGCATGGGAGCTAGGAGGTATCCTTGAGTTTCCTGATGGCTTTGTTGCTTCTCGAATTGGACATTCGTAGTGATTTAATTTAGATTAAAAAAAAAGAACGGCAAATATCCTCATCATATCCATACTATATATGTATTTTTTTTTTGGTGAAATATGCTATGGAAAGTATCATAAATTTTATTGTCTCATTGATATTTTACATGTATTTGCTGGTACTGTGCACATGCTAGAACACATTGGCAAGGCATCCGTGTATTGTTTTCTTCCTGCAATCCAAAATTTCTAATCCACGCATTTATTCCTAGGTCCACAAGACGGGCCCTGTGGAATAATACAGTGACATTTGTCTCAATCCTCACTTCCACTGTTCAACACGCGTCACCCTAAGTCCCATCCTGTTGTTGTTTTCTTGTACCTATTGCTGGACTGCCAGTTTAGTGGCCTTCGTTGCACCAAGTCCCTTTGGCAGGCAGCGTCCAACGTGGCAGCCTCTTAAAAGGGGCCAGGCTTATTATGTGAGCCCTGTGGCGACACATGCACTCCTTGTCCACATCAAAGTTAGGGCTAGGAACTCATGCATGCATCTTTCGAGCTCCTTCGCCTCTCGTTGGATTCTTGGCCATTTCCACCCACAAAAGTATAAGATGGTAACGTATTTCCTATCCGATCACCATCTTATATTTTGGAATTCCTCGTTCGATGAAGTTTGGATTTTTTTTTTGATAAGATTTTTTTTTTTGATAAGATGAAATCTGGATCTTTTGAAAGACAAGAAGAAAGGCATGTATATGTACCAATAAGGCAATGAGTTATTGTCGCAAGAACACCATACAAAACTTTCTTCCTCATGAGTGGGCCCCGTGAGATGGACTGCACAAAAGAAAGTTAAAGTTTTTGAAAATTTTTTTCTACCATAGCCCACCGACGTTGCTCGTGATTGACTTATATATGAAATCAAAATAAATTTTTTTTTTATCGAATGCCATACTTTAATTTCATGTGAAAGTCAATTATCATTGACGATGTCGTCAAACTACATCGCCCACGGTGTAGAAAATATTTTTCTAAAATTTATTATTATCGTCCACTCAAACTATTTTTAAGATGTTGTAACGTCATAAAGTATAATATAAACATTGAAATTTTAGATACAAAAGAAATAACCATCTAGTCGTACTAGATTATTTGATTGCACCTATGTAACTCCATAGCATTAATGGCTCGCCATGTGAGGAATGTGTTAGCATTAATTCTTATTCTTTGAACAAGGTTAAGTTTATGTCACAACGTGATCCGTGGGTTACCAGCATGATCCCTGGGTTTTCTTTTGGTTGGTTGCGGCTTGTGCAAGTCTAGATCGGTCTAGCCATAAAAAAGTAGTAGTTTGAGCGTGGAAAGATTATTTTCTATCTTGATGCCAACCTAATCTGTTGCTTAGTTAGCCTAGCATTGTCTAACATATGCAAAGTCGTACAAAAAGCTATATTCTTTTGTGAATGATGAAAAGAATGATTGGCGGTGGATCACGCTTTTTAATGGTAGAGTTCGATTTGTATCTTTCATGCAAAGAAATAATTGATCTTTTATTTGGTGAAACGAGCCGATGGATTGTATCGAATCATATCAATCTGTCTTCCATCTATTTGCAAGGATCTTAAAGCGGATATTATAAGATCAAACAATTGATGTAGGAATCATTCACTATATATTCCGAATCTTTTGTGGCAACGATATCTCATTGCTATGTTTAGTCGCATGCATCATCAAAAGATGCCAATGAACATTCTGTTCCAAGAGTACCCAAGAGCGGAGACCAATCACATCCTATCATATAGGCATCAAAGAGTATGGAGAATATCACTTGTCTTTCAGGGAGGAGGCGTTTGCCAATAACTAGTTTTAGGAGCTATAATCACATTTAGTATAAAAGGGGAATTTTTCATAATTATATTTAAATATAGTTTAGTAGCTAAGGTCAATTATCACCATTTTATTGTGGTACATATTTAATCACATGAGAGTCGGATGGTTTTCAGTGAATTAAAATTCTTAAATTTACCTTATGTCCTTGGAAAAATTCCACCATCTCGGCTTCCCTGGTGTATATACATTGGTGGGCAAACTCTTCATCCCATCCCAAAGTTAACCATCCACCTAAAAACATAACCCCTTAACCAAAGAGATGGGTTGTGGAAAATGGCAACATGGAGAGGAATCACCGGACCATCGATCATCATTGGCATCGAAATTATTGGGCATATTGTAGCTCAGGTACCTTCTCGCAAAATAATATTTAGTTATATTTAACCACTAAATCTATAATTAAATATAATTAACTAAGAAATATGTAAGAAATGGACTCTTATATCTTAGACCACCAGCTTTATTTTTCTTTCAGAAAGATTATGTTGAAAATTTATAATTAATTACATTTAACTAAGATTATGTAAGTGGTGGAATACTTAGAACTGCAAAATTATGTGCCGGAGGATATAGATTTTATAATCCAATCATCTAAATAGATTCTTAAAAAAATTATAATTATTTGAGAAGCCTTGTCTTCATATGAAAAATCTCTGATACATGTACCTCAAAAGCAAAGCCAGTGGCCAAGCCCCACAACTAACACAAGGGCCGAGCTCTTTCTCAATTGGACCCATGCAAACATCAGATAAAATATATATATATATATATATATATATATATCGGAGGAGCGGACCCATGGGAGCCCCCGTTCTCTTCCCAGAAACGAGAAATCACGTGATGAGGATGGTGGCCACAATAATAACACCACCTTTTCCTCTCGTGATTCCGTCCGGGTACACCGCACCTAGGACTTGGCAGCCCCCACATGGCTCCCACATGAACGGCCCTCCTCTTTCCAACGGTAGACACGTGCCATTGGAGAGTGCGAGAGATGAAGAGACGTGGTAGCGGGCCGCACCCACGCCACCAGCATGATTTGTCACGTGCCTGCGGCAGTTCTTTGTCCAGTTCCTGGGTGCGGGCTTATTTGACCAATATTTGGCTTTGGCTGCCATAGAATGGTATGCTATCCATAGAGTTTTTCTGAGGATCTTGATAAGTAGTAAAAATATACTAATAAAAGTATTAAATTATAAAATAAATTAAAATATTTTATTAAAAATTGATATTTTTATTAATCTTATGTAGGAAAGAAGGCTACCAATGTGAAGATCTCATTTTTCTGATTCAGATGAAATAAATTTCAGGCAAAACGGACTTCAAACGAGCCCAGAATCGAATTTCAAAAAAAAAAAAAAACCGCTGACGCAACGCTGACGTCAGGATGACGTCAGCATTTTTCGCGGCGTACGGTGGACCAACCGAAGGGTATTTCAGGAATTTCACAGACGGAGGCGCGCTCTGATTGGTTGAAGAACGCGGCGGTCCACGCAACACCGGGCTCGCGCACGGTCCACGGAGGGCAATTTGGGAATTCTGGCTGATCCAACGGGCGGTTTTCACTGAATCTTGATCGGACGGACGAGAAGAAGGCGCTGATGGACGGCATCCGCAGCTCCCGGTCGAGATCCAACGGCCGAGATTCATCCCGACTGAAACTAAAGGTCTGAAGGCTGATTTCAACGAGATCGGACGGTCCAGATTCAATCCATTGGATGATCCAACGGCTGATATTAAATCCGACTTGATCTGGGTTATTTTAACGGGTTTTTGAGTAGTTTTTGGACCGTTTGATCAACATCGCACGGCCAGAATTATTCAGATCATAAGTTTGAATTGTTTTAGGAGTCTAAAATCGAGTTTTGGATGGATTTTGGAGACTTCATCTATAAAAAGCCCTGTTGCCGTGAGAAAAAAAAAAAAAGAGCCCTGTTGCCGTGAGAAAAAAAGGAAGAGAAAAGAAAAAGGGAAAAACAGAGAGAGATGGGAAGAAGGAAAAGAAAGAAAGAGAGAGAGAAAGAAAGAGAGAGAAGATATCAAGGAGCCTCTTCTTCTTCACCAAGTTCTCCGCATCAAGAGCAACAGATAATCAATTTCAGCAATCAAACAGTCTAATTTCTTCATGCTTTTTATTTTATTTACTATTTTTAAATTTATTATCATGAACTAAATTTTATTTTACTAAGGCTAAGGTGTAGCCACTCTTTTGATGCAATATTCAGTATAATTTATTTTTAAATTTTATTCATGAGGAGTATATAAATCTGATCTTAATGCTTTTAGATTACTGGCCATCTTCTAATTGATCTGATGAACATAGATGTTACGGACCAAGTACATCTATGTTAATGCTTCTTGATTATATACCTTGTATTATGAATCAAATTAGAATTCATATGCATGCGGAAATTTTAGTGCGCTTTGGACGCAGCGTATTTTAATTAGAGGGTTTCACAAAACCTAATGCATTAATATTTATTTAAATTACACTTGGATAAAAGGGTAATTAATAAATATTAATAGATTTGCTATGCCTGGACCAAAGGGTAGTGAATAAATTAGGAGACTCCACCGTCACATGAAATAAAATTAATCTAAAAACCTGAATATCGTATTGATTGAGTTGGTGAACCGATTGCCTTAGTAATCCATTGCTCTTGAATTTAAAACCTCAATAATTTACACTCTCTCTATTTAATAAAAAAAAATTTAATTATTTTAATTATTTTTTTTTTAATTTTTTTTATTCTCATAAATCGATCTTCTAAATAAAGCATAGGAAAGAGCTTTTCAGTACTTGTTTTCCAATCCTCTAGGGACGATACTCTACTCATTCACTTTATTACTTGATCGACTGGTGCACTTGCCATAGCTATAAATTAGCACGCATCAAGTTTTTGGCGCCGTTGCCGGGGATTGAGTTTAAAACAATATTGAAATTTTGATCCTAGCTTTACTTTAGAAATTTATTTTTAATTTTATTATTTAAAAAAAAAAAAAAATTTGTTGTTCATTGCATGACACGTACTGGACATAGTAACTTACTACCTTTAGATCCAGAAATTGAAAGAACTATTAGAAGATTACAGCAAGAGAGAAACATGGCAGCTGAAGATCCTAACGACATCAATCTAGGATTGGATATGGCGACTGAAGGACAGCATGAAGCTATTCGACCAGTATATCGATCATTAAATGATTATATTACACCATCTGTAGCCGATGCAGCTTCGAGCATCAGGAGACCGCCTGTACGAGCAAACAACTTCGAAATAAAACCGGCGATGATCCAGATGATTCAATCAACTGTCCAATTCAGTGGACACGTGCATGATGATCCGAATGCCCATATTTCTAATTTTCTTGAACTTTGCGATACTTTTAAAATTAATGGGGTGTCGGATGATGCTATTAGATTAAGGTTATTTCCTTTCTCTTTATGGGATAAAGCTAAAAATTGGCTTCATTCTCTTCCGGCAGGTTCTATCACAACTTGGGATGTCCTAGCCCAAAAATTTTTAGCCAAGTACTTTCCACCTTCCAAGACTGCTAAGATGCGCAACGATATCACTTCCTTTTATGCAGATGGACATGGAGACACTATATGAGGCTTGGGAAACGTTTCAAGGAATTATTGAGGAGATGTCCACATCATCAACTACCCGTATGGCTTCAGGTACAAACTTTCTATAATGGTTTATCTCCTACTAATCGTTCTATGATTGATGCAGCAGCAGGAGGAACCATTAACCGAAAAACAGAGGAAGAAGCATTCGATCTAATCGATGAGATGGCATCAAATAGCTATCAATGGCAGACAGAGCGCATGATGCCAAAAAGACTAGCAGCTGTGCAGGGAGTAGATTGCGTGCCAACCTTACTAGCTGAAATTGCAGCCCTCAGAGCCGAAGTCAACAACTTAAAGGGAACAGCTATGCATGTTCAGAGCATTACTTGTGATCTGTGTGGAGGAGGACATGATACGAATAATTGCCAGACAGGTAATCCTTTTGCTAAAACAACTGAAACAGCTAATTATATTGGTAATTTTTTCAGGCCGCAACAAAACAATCCCTACTCCAACACATACAATCAAGGGTGGAGACAGCATCCAAATTTCTCATGGAGCAATCAAAATGCAGCACAACAACCACCCCCGGGATTCCAAGTACCTGAAAAGAAGTCTAACATGGAAGAGCTAATGGTCAAATTCATACAAAACCAAGAAGCAACTTTAAAAAATTTGGAAGTCAAACTTAGGCAGGACCAAATAGCAGCAATTCGAAACTTGGAGATGCAAATAGGTCAAATGGCTAAGATAATCTCCGAGAGACCTCAAGGATCCTTGCCAAGCAATACGGAAGACAAATCCAAGGGAGCAAGTCAATGCTATCACCCTAAGAAGTGGTACAAAGCTGGAGGAGCCACATCAGAAGAATGAGACCGAAGAGCCAACTACAAATAAAGAACCATCAACTCAAACTCGTCAGTCACCAAAACAACCAGCAGATGGATGGTCTCCAGGTATACGGTTTGCTGATCCAAATGTGAAGCCCTACGTACCGCCACTGCCATTCCCAGAAAGACAAATACAGCATCCAGATAAGGAATTTTCTAACTTTTTCAAAATTTTAAAGAATTTACATATTAATATTCCTTTTGTAGATGCTATTACTCAAATGCCCAGGTATGCCAAGTTTCTCAAAGAAATCTTAACAAATAAGAAAAAGCTGAAAGAGCATGAGAGAATAAATTTGAATGAAGAATGCTCAGCAATACTTCAAAATAAATTACCACAGAAGCTAAAAGATCCAGGGAGCTTTACTATCCCTTGCATTATTGGTGATTGTAGTTTTGATAAAGTTTTATGTGATTTAGGAGCAAGCATTAACCTCATGCCTTTTTCTATTTTCAAAAAGCTGGGTCTAGGAGAACCAAAGCCTACCACTATTACTCTTCAATTAGCCGACAGATCCATTAAATATCCAAAAGGTATAGTGGAGGATGTCTTGGTAAAGGTAAACAAGTTTATTTTCCCTGTTGATTTTATTGTTCTTGATATGGAAGAAGATTATGATGTACCCCTTATTTTAGGGAGACCCTTTTTAGCTACTGGAGGAGCTTTAATAGATATTCAACAAGAAAAATTAATTCTTAGAGTCCAAGATGAACAAGTTACTTTTAATGTTTTTAAAGATATTAAACATCCTGATAATCAAACTTGTTTTCTAATTGACATTATTGACAATCCATTATATGAGAATTCTGTAGAAAATAAGTTTGAGACTATAAAAGCAAGCAATGTCAAATTGAAAGAGGATTCGATCAAACATGAAAGTATTCCAATTGAAGTGGCACCAGATTGATCCACTTTAGAATTCAAAGAAAGTCAAGCTGAAGACTATAAATCAGAACTACTAGATAGGTTGTTTCTTTTCTTTTTAGTTTGGATCATTTTTTTTTTTTTTTAGTAATTTGTTGTTGCACTTTTACTGCTCTGGTGTATATTTTCAATTTTACAGAAAAATCAATGAGAACTCAAGCAAAATTTCAAAGCTCCAAAGAATCAGATTGAGCTAAATCAGGTGTATTCTTTCCTATCCTTTATTACATCCTTTATTGTTCTTTCTCCTTTTAAAATAATATAGAATAATATAAAAAATAAAAAATTAAATTAAAAAAAAAAAAAAAATCATGTGTCAAGAAGAAAATCTTGAGCAAAGATAAACTGGATAAGTGATAAAAGATAGAATTATTTGCTAATGAATGTAATGAGTTAAAGAAGTAGATTAGTTGGTCAACTTTTAACAGCCTACTTAGGTCATTAAAAGATTATTAGCACTTTTTATTGCACATGCACACTAACAAGGCAAAGTAGGTATTGATTATAAGGCCAACTGAAGATTCAATTATCACTAAAAATTGGTAATTAATATACATTCTAATCAAAGAAACTTGAATTTAAGGAAAGAGCTACCTGCCTATAAATAAAGTGCAAAAGACAGAGTATATGTGGATTGCCCAAAGCCTAGTAACTGGGTCTCTGCACCTAGGTCAAGTATGGAAATTCACGTAAAACGGTAAAGGGAAGGCCAGGATGCTCAGCAAAAAAAAAAAAAAAAAAAAAAAAAAAAAAAAAAAAGGCAGTGTGAAAGCTACCTTAATTCATGAGTATAAAATTGAGAATGTATAGAAAATTGACCAAAATAAGTGATAAGAGAGGATACTTTTATTCTTCTAGTTTAATACTGAAATGCTAAAGTTAGTCATCACGAACATAAGTGCTATAGATCTTTGATGTACTCTAAGAAAGTTTTTAATTGTATTGACTAAAAAATTTGCTTCCGAAGCTCAATGCTTAGTTAGCAAATATTTTCTAAACTTTTTGATCTTTAATCCAAGATTTTATCTCTGTGATAAATAATTTTATTAAAATATAGTATTAAATAAAACATTGCTAAGGGACTAGCAATGAATAAGTTGGGGGGTGTGATAAGTAGTAAAAATATACTAATAAAAGTATTAAATTATAAAATAAATTAAAATATTTTATTAAAAATTGATACTTTTATTAATCTTATGCAGGAAAGAAGGCTACCAATGTGAAGATCTCATTTTTCTGATTCAGATGAAATAAATTTCAGGCAAAACGGACTTCAAACGAGCCCAGAATCTAATTTCAAAAAAAAAAAAAAAACCGCTGACGCAACGCTGACGTCAGGATGACGTCAGCATTTTTCACGGCGTACGGTGGACCAACCGAAGGGTATTTCAGGAATTTCACAGACGGAGGCGCGCTCTGATTGGTTGAAGAACGCGGCGGTCCACGCAACACCGGGCTCGCGCACGGTCCACGGAGGGCAATTTGGGAATTCTGGCTGATCCAACGGGCGGTTTTCACTGAATCTTGATCGGACGGACGAGAAGAAGGCGCTGATGGACGGCATCCGCAGCTCCCGGTCGAGATCCAACGGCCGAGATTCATCCCGACTGAAACTAAAGGTCTGAAGGCTGATTTCAACGAGATCGGACGGCCCAGATTCAATCCATTGGATGATCCAACGGCTGATATTAAATCCGACTTGATCTGGGTTATTTTAACGGGTTTTTGAGTAGTTTTTGGACCGTTTGATCAACATCGCACGGCCAGAATTATTCAGATCATAAGTTTGAATTATTTTAGGAGTCTAAAATCGAGTTTTGGATGGATTTTGCCATGAGAAAAAAAAAAAGAGAGCCCTGTTGCCGTGAGAAAAAAAGGAAGAGAAAAGAAAAAGGGAAAAACAGAGAGAGACGGGAAGAAGGAAAAGAAAGAAAGAGAGAGAGAAAGAAAGAGAGAGAAGATATCAAGGAGCCTCTTCTTCTTCACCAAGTTCTCCGCATCAAGAGCAACAGATAATCAATTTCAGCAATCAAACAGTCTAATTTCTTCATGCTTTTTATTTTATTTACTGTTTTTAAATTTGTTATCATGAACTAAATTTTATTTTACTAAGGCTAAGGTGTAGCCACTCTTTTGATGCAATATTCAGTATAATTTATTTTTAAATTTTATTTATGAGGAGTATATAAATCTGATCTTAATGCTTTTAGATTACTGGCCATCTTCTAATTGATCTGATGAATATAGATGTTACGGACCAAGTACATCTATGTTAATGCTTCTTGATTATATACCTTGTATTATGAATCAAATTAGAATTCATATGCATGCGGGAATTTTAGTGCGCTTTGGACGCAGCGTATTTTAATTAGAGGGTTTCACAAAACCTAATGCATTAATATTTATTTAAATTACACTTGGATAAAAAGGGTAATTAATAAATATTAATAGATTTGCTATGCCTGGACCAAAGGGTAGTGAATAAATTAGGAGACTCCACCGTCACATGAAATAAAATTAATCTAAAAACCTGAATATCGTATTGATTGAGTTGGTGAATCGATTGCCTTAGTAATCCATTGCTCTTGAATTTAAAACCTCAATAATTTACACTCTCTCTATTTAATAAAAAAAATTTAATTATTTTAATTATTTTTTTTTAATTTTTTTTATTCTCATAAATCGATCTTCTAAATAAAGCATAGGAAAGAGCTTTTCAGTACTTGTTTTCCAATCCTCTAGGGACGATACTCTACTCATTCACTTTATTACTTGATCGACTGGTGCACTTGCCATAGCTATAAATTAGCACGCATCAGATCTCAAGGGTTTCCGAAGCATTTTTCTTCAGCTATTTTTTTTTTTGATTTTTATGACGGGATAAATATATTTCTTATCCAACATTAAAAACTTAGTTAAGTATTTAAAATGGTCTACGCGCTACATTTTGGGAAAAGTGCTCATGCTACTTCTAAGCCATGGATGACGAGTAGGCTACAATAAAAATTGAGAAATGTATAAAATATTATGAATGATGGTGAAATAAAATTATAATTTTTATAATAAAGCTTAAAAGAGAATGAAGAATACAGTGATAATATAAAAATCATAATTTTATTATTGTTATCGTCTCAAAATCAAACTGGCTTAGATCATTGAGTTGGAGTCAAAAAAGAGTGGCAGCCCTAAGATAGTTAGTCGAGATCTTCCAATCTAGATGCTGGTGCTGGATCCTCGATCGATCCCCATCAAAAATAAAAAAATTCTCATATGAGGAGATTCCTTGATGGTGGACTCTCTGGTGCCTAAGTTAGTTTTCTGCAAATATAAATAAAAGAGCTCTGAGCTTCAGATAGAGATTAAAAGTGGTGTCGAGTATGAAGCATAGAAGATTGATATAAAAGAGCGGAGAATGGAAGATGGAGGATGCCATAAGGAGAATAGAGAGATCACGAAGGTGGAATAGGGAGAACTTAGAGTTCTACGTAGGAGTTGGATTCTAACTTATATGAAGTCCATCCTAGGAGCATGTATAAAGTAAGTGTTCACTTACTTGAAGGATCCTAAAGAGTAGAGTTTTATATATGAAGATGGTTACCTATCATCTTCAGAAATATATGCCATCTATTAGAGAATAGTGATCATAGAGATGTGCTCTAGCTATTAAGGAATAATGGCACGCATGTTCAAAAGTTGTTGAGATTACGGATCTCACTTGGTTAAGGAGGAAGTGAAATAGTGAGTGGGCTAACTACTTATCATCTTGCAGACAAAAGATTCTAGAATTCCTCTAGTATGATAGTAAAAGATCAGCACCATGGTGGACGGTCCATCTTAGAATATATCACTTGCCTCCTACTTTCGAGGTTGAGGCATCTTTTTGGCTCTACAAAGGAAGTAGAGAGAATTCCTGTGTTCGTCGTGGTGTTGACGATCATGATGGATGCTAAGGCTTTGAGCTTTAGCTCCTTGAGGTTGATGCTGATAATGATCTTTGAAATGGGGCAATGCCGAGGCATATCCTTTGATTGTCGTAGTCTCAAATTTGGTGCCTTGATTGGAGCATCGAATGATGGGAGAAGTTTTGATGTCATGCATTGCCGTGGTTGTATCTCGGGAGGCCACAACTTAGGCGGATAATTAGATGTGCGTATTTATGGGAGACATGCGCTCACCTCCACTTTTCAAGTAGGCATTACGGCGTGTAGATTTTCCAGCATGATGATTGGATGTTTTGATAATACCGATTTGGATGGTGTTTCGGTGTCTAGCAGGATGCTGATATGCATAGGTCGATCGAACCGTTCATTCGAATCACCACCATCATCGAGTGGTGCTATAAGTGGCACAAGAGAGGTGGGCGATGCTCACCTTACCTTCTTGCTGGGATGGAGTTAATCTTGCTGGGTATAGGAGTGCTATGGTAGTTGTCACTGTCTTCATCCTTCTTTGGTCCAGGGTTTCTGGTAGGTTTGTTCTTCTTGTCTTCTTTTTCTTGCTTGATCTTTCTTTTCTTGTTCGTTTCCATAGCTTCTCCTCAAGATAAACCCAAAAGACAGGAACTTGTTGATCTGAGGTCTTTTGCTTCGGCTTTTGAGGATCCTACCATAGAGGTGCCTGGGGTTCATCAAACTCTGAGCACTGTTAAGTCCATCCTGGAGGAAGATGACCTTAGATAGATCCGAAAGGAGTTCGAGATCCCAGATAGCATAGTTCTCAAGCCTCTCTAGCAGGATATCTTCTTTGCAAGGGAATAGGATAGCCTTAAATGAGGAGGCTTTGAGAGCTGGCCTAAGGCTTCTGATTTTCAAGATTTTTGCTGAGCTGCTGAGGTGGTATCAGTTCTGTCCTATCCAACTTGTCCCCAATGTCTGGTGGATAATAATTAGATTTTTTGGCTTCCTTCTGATCTTGGAATATCTCTTTGAGTGAGGATGTTCCAAGCATTCTTTTAAGTGAAGATGCATCCTTGGAGCAGAAATTGGTGGTATGTTTTTTCTTAAAAAGGTACCATCAACTTTTCTTCTGGTCCTTCCTCCATTCATGAGTGGAAGAGCCAATTTTTCTTTGCATCCTCCCTGACCTCATGAAGATTTCAGATCGAGTAGGGGTCACTGATAAAACCCATGCTGCTAGATCTTCCAAAGCTGTCAGAGCCGGAAGAGTTGACGATGGAGGAGTTAAAGCGGCTTAAGGTGCCTATGTACTCCAATCTTCTACGCGAAGATCTCCTTTGGAAGCCATACTTTGGAGGTCTAACTCCTAGAGGTGAGTATAGGCATTTATTTATTTAACTTCGAAGCTGTGGGGCAAAATATGTTGACTTTTCTATGCTTATGCAGGTTTGACATTCTCCAGGGAGGAGTTAGAGGGACTAGTTGGCATCGATTCTCCTAGGAAGAAGAAGGAGAAGAAGAAAAGGAGGAGGGTCGTTCGATCCTCTTCTCTTGAGGTTGTCATAGACGAGGCCGTTGCTGTTGAGGCTATAGAGCAGAGGGAAAAGTAGTTGAAGAAGAAGCACACTGCCCCCTTCCGAAGCTATAGAGTGTTAGATGTATGCCCTATAAGCCAAGTTGGTAGATACATATAATCTTTCTAGTGGCATAATTTTATAATTAAATAAATTAATTAGGATTAATTTTTTCATTAATTTTGACGTGTGTCCATGAATCGTCTAAGAAATTAATAGAATGATGACACATATTCTCAAGAGTTGAGAATTTAAGACGTATCATTGGTGATTAATTTTTAAATACTCCTAATCGATGGATCATCATGAGGATGGTGATAGATCTATTAAGATTGATGCACAAATCACTTTTTTTTAGATAGATGATTCTTGAGTCTATAGTATGAGGATACTGAAGTGAGAGTATAGATGATTGTTAGAGAATAATGGTACCGAGCGTGATCAATACGAGTAGTCACATGGATGTCTTTTCATTCGTTAGTGACATACTTAATGTTGCAGTAGTGTGAATAGTCCTTTGACCTACGGTGCCTCAGTTGCTCACAGTGGGGTTGCTGTTGTTTGACTATATATAAATATTATTCCTAGCCATATCGGTCCTTGTAATAGATGTTGGCTATAGTAGATTCACTATATGAGTAGAATGTAAACCTAGATAGAATCTATTGATCTTGATAGATAAGATGTAGTCCTATGTTATTCATGAGACTGATTTCAGAAGATCATGGCCATGATAGTATGAATGATAGAAAAAAGTTTTCATAAGATTTTACATATGAACTTGAGTCGATTGAATATTATATATGATAAGCGATGAGGTTTGACGAGTTATCCATGACTTCCATCTTGTTGGGACTAGGACTGCAAATGAGTCGAGCTGCTCACAAAATACTCAAGTCGACTTGACTCGATTATTATTGAGTTTGAGTCAAGCTCGAGTATTTGAGTTGAGCTCAAGTTGCTTTTCGACTCGAGCTTAAGTAGTAGAATACTTAACTTGAAAGCTTGCGAGTCTACTCGAATATACATATTTTTAATAATATTATTTTTATTTATAATAAATATTATTAGTAAGATAAGGCTTGATTTTGAGCTTGAACTCAAGCTCGAGTAGGGCTCGCTTTATATTCGAGTCCAATCGAGTTGATCTAGAGCTTTGCCTATTTTTTATCGAGTTGAGTTTGAGCTTGAAATATTAAGGCTCGATTGAGCTCGAGTATTTTGAGTCAAGTCGAGCTTAAGCTTTCAGTTACTCGACTCGACTCAACTCGATTGCACCCCTAGTTGGGACTCACGATAGAAGGATCGGATCATATGGTAACTGCACCTAGAGGTTCATTATTCAGTTCTGCTAGATTGCCACTACATACTATTATTAAAAATTATATTTTAAAATCAATCATCAGCCTATTGATGGTTGAGCTAATTTTATGAATATATATATTTTATTATAAATAAAAATTTATTTTAGCTTATTCATCATAAGTTGTGAATCCTTCTTTTATGAACTTTTGTGTTGTGATGAAGTCCTTAGGACTATTTAGAATTAATAAAAAAATATTTATCGTTTAGTCCTTAAATTAGTTCATGATCAAATGATATGTTGTTACCTAGGACGATAATGTTTATTGAATGTAGGTCATTGTGTGCCATATGACTTGATTGTCCTCTTAACCAAGGAGTGAGGAGATACTGGTATGGCATGCATGTGAGATGTAGGGATATATCATCATTAAATGTGATCAATTTTGGAGTATTTTAATGTCAAGATTTGCTTCTAAGGGATATGAATATAAGTATCTTTCTGATCTGAGATCACCATGGTAACTTGGAAGCAACTCACTATACTTTGGTGCCAGACTATCTAAATTTTTAATTCAGTAATGAAAGATTTTTGGACACAGTCAAGTACTTGTAAAGTCGGTGTATGAGTCAAGATGGGATTGACCACTCCTGATTTCAGGACATGTATTGTATTATATTTTAATTTAATAAAATCTTGGTCAGGGTAGCTCTTGTGAGGAGTCACAGGACTTATTGAATTGAGACACATTATGGATGTATTTTTTTAGGATTGAAAGTTTGACTCAGAGTTATTCTAAACATAGAGATCAAAGAGATGAATTATACGATAACCACATTTGAATGGATTCTAAAATATTGCTTTACATATATTTAATTTAGATGTTGGGTACTATTGCTAGATGGTCACTTCGATGGATACAAGAATTTACTTCTATACTACTAACTTAGGTTCAAATATATGGGATCACACATATTAAAAATTTTTATCTGATCCGATGGTTGATCAATGATTATGAATCATTTTAGGATCAAATCATTAATACGATTGATGATTGATTTAGTGCAAGTATTGCAAGAGGATTAATTAGCAATTAGATTGCTAATTAGCTTAATTTGATTGAGCATTAGGACTGAGTGTTAGATATATGTGCCCTAGAAGCCAGAATTGGCTGACACTTGTAATACACTTCTGGGGGCAAAATTATAATTTTGACTATAATCAATAAAATGGGTTATTTTCTATCACATATGTGTATTTAGTGTCTGTGATACATCCTTTGAGTTAATGGTAATGATAATTCATATTTTCAAGAGTTGAAAATTTAAAACATGAATAACCATTATTAACTCATAAAATGCTCCCGACCATAGGATCATCATGAGGATGGTGATTGATCTGAAAGGTTGGTATACAATCGCTTCTCTTTAGTAGATGAGTCTTGAGTCTATGATGTGGAGACATCGGAGTAAAAGTATAGGTACTCGTTAGAGAATGAGGGCACTGAGCGTGACCACCTCGAGTAGTCATTAGGAAGTCTACCTTCTCGTCAATGACTGACTCGATGCTGCAGTGGTGTGTCTGATTTCTTTGACCTGAGGTGCATCGACAGTTCACCTTGAGGGTGTTATAGTTTGACTACACCATAACTCGGTCTCCTAGCCATATCGAAATTCCTGAGGTGTATGTTGGCTATAGCATGTTCATTGTAGGAACTGGATTGCATCAAGATGGAATCTATCTACCTCGGTGGTAGAGGAGCAGCCCTATGATGATCATGAGAATCAAGTCCAGAAGTCCATGGCCATGGTAGAGTGAAATAATAGAAAGAGTTTCTATTTAGATTTTCACATCGGACTTGAATCGAATGATTACATCATATGACAGAAACTAGGGTTTGACGAGTTCACCTTAACCCTAATCTGATCGGGGCTCAAGATAGAAGAACTTAATCACACAGGTAGCTGCACCAAGAGGTTCGCATTCAGCTCTGATGGGTTGCCACCATATACTGCTAGGTGTCACTGGTGGATTTTGGGAGCAATTAGAATGATTTAGATGATCGATCATTCTAGCTGTTCGAATCAGAAGAGTTCTGATCCATCGAAAGGAGTTTCGATGATGTCAATGATAGAGATCATGACATATCCCATTACCATACAGAACTGAACCTAACTGGGTCACACAAATAAGGGTTTGAATCTGGTGATCATCAATTGAACTGATCTAGTTCAATTGATCTGAATGAGATTCAATTAGGTTCAAGAAAATCGTGCTAGCACTCGATTGAACCTAACGTTCTTCTTTTACTATCATAAATAAGTTGTCCTGACTGAGCCAAAGGAGTTTGTGCTCAATCAGAGGCCTTCACTATGGTCTGACTGGAGGTTGTCCAAGTCAGAAAAGGTTGTCTTATTTTGTAAGACAATTACCTGCCATTTTTGGTCACCTGCCATTTCTTGTTCTTTGACTTTGGTCAAAAGTCTGACCTTTGACTGGTCAAATATTGACCATTGATACTTTGACTTTTGTCCACATGTCATGCACCTATTGGAGAGCTGGTGGGGGCTTGTCCCCCTGCCAGAACCTGGCAAGGAGAAGGGCGCACGCCACCCTAGGCGTGTGCCCAAGCTTGGAGGCGCCTAGGAGTCCCTGTTGGACAGGGACTCCATCTCCTTTTTGGATTCCAATTAGAGTTCTCCTAAGAACCAACTTTGACTGGTCTTAGGCACCATCTAAGGAGGAATCCAGGGGACTCTATTCCCACCAATCAGATTTAGATCTGATTTCACAAAGGGTTGTGATTGGTTGGGAAGAAGAGGAGTTGGATCACGCATAGTCTATAAATAAGACCCTGCGCCCAACTCAAAAAACATTCAAAATCTTCCACGCCCCAAGGCTGCCTCTCTCCTCTTCCTCCATGCCAAAGTCCATCTTCTCCCTCTCCTCTCCACGTCCAAAAGAGTTTTGGATCTTGGTTGGTGCAATCCAGATCAAGAGAAAGGCGATCAGAAAGCTAGAAGGCTGCGCTGCTGCAAAGGACAACTGCTGATCTTCAAAAGGTTTTTGAAGATCCTCCAGATCAGATCCAGATCTAATTTTTGGAGATGATAGAGAAGAAGAGGATCTCTAGATCCAGCCTGAGTGGATACCGGTAGAGGCCAGGCACTTGCGTGGCTAGATCCAGAACCTTCCGCTGCTTACAGGATCATCAACAGGGTAATAGGATTACCCACATCAAGGTAAATTAAATTTGATTTAATTTATCTATATTTTATTTTAATTTATTAAAATAATAAGAATTAGATCTAAAATATCAAGATCTGATTTAGATCAAAGAAAAATTTTTTTGAAATATATCTCTTGATCTGATCAGATCTGAACGAACCTGGTCCGGGAAAATCAGGATTTTCCTTCAACTGGTATCAGAGCCAAGGTTCTAAAAGTATTTAGATCTAATTTTAAATTTATTTTAATTAAAAAATAAGTGATTTCAGATGTCACATGAGATGTGATCAGATCTGAAAATCAGAAAAAATTAAAATTAAATAATTTGGATCTAAGATTAGAAAATATGCATGACTAGTTCTAAAATAGAATAGTTCTATAGAATAGTCTTGCATGTTTTTGATTTAATTTGATTAAATCATATTTTAGATCAATTTATTTACTATTTTTTTATATTATAATGATTATAATAACATCTAAAAAATAGCAAATAAAAATTATTTAATTTTAAATATCATATGAGATATGATTGATGCATGTCTAGACTAGTTGTAGAATAGTTCTACATAATTGTCTAGATTAGAATTTATTTTGATTAGATCAATTTAAATCTAATTTTTTAGATTATTATGAGATAATTTAGATCTAAAAAATATGCATGATTCGATACATGAGATGTATGCAAAATATGCCATGATTAGATCTAATTTATATATGAGATATATGATATAGATCTAAAACTATTTTGTAGTATTGACATGTTCCTGATTAAGGCGTTCCTCTTGGCCGTCCGGTCATAAGAATGAAGAAGGGTTTAAAGGCCCTCTCCTTCCCATTCGATGGGGTGTTCTTATGATGTGTAGGGGTGCTGCGCATTCGTCCTTAATCAGAAATCCAAAACTTACTTTCTGCAAAATCCCTAGATCCTGAAACCCTAGGATTTATTGTGCATATTTTGTTTATGAACCCTACTTAATTAAGAATTAAGATTATGGAAATATTAATTAGGTCTAAAATTGAGAATTTCAGATCTAAGACATATTCATAATACTGGGTTCGGGCTTGGGTAGCTCAATTAGGTCTAAGCGGTTGATCAAACCGAATCAAGAGTTGGTTAGATGGGATCAACAATGCTTAAATTGACCAGCCTAATAGGATTAAGTCTGGGTCAAGATCGAGTCACGATCAAGCAAGACCTAATTAGGCTCAGAGGTTAGAGTCTGGATTGTAGGCTAACCCAATTGGTTCTGACTCAACAATTTGGTGTCTAAGGTAAGTTTGGCACATACGATCCGACTGATTTTTAATTGGAAGCTACTCGACCTGAATGCATTCTTGTACGAGTTAATGGCATATTCCTTCCACCGGTCTCACTTACCTGGCCATATCTGTTGACACAGTTCTGATCTGAGGTGGTCAATAATCCGAGCTAACCCATGCCACTAGGTTAGTCATAATTGTTATGACTATGACCAAGTCTAGTTTAATGAGACCTGAATCAATTCTCCCTAAGAAAAGATTAAGTCTGAGGTCTTCCACCATTGTAGATGTGCGGGCCCTTCCCGGGGTTGATTGTTCTCGGCTGGATACAGTGGCTCAGTTGCACCGAAAAGATGCAACCATGTCTATTAGGCATTGGATGCTATGGGCTGGAGGATGAGTTGGGCTCAATATTTTGGATACGGTGAGAGACTCAATTAGGAATCCAGTCTATGCAAATGGTGGGTCTGACTTAACTAAGGAGTGGATCAATATTTCGGATACGGTGAGATTCATGAATTAGAGATCCAAGTTTGGGTGCACCATGATTAGAGAATCATTGAACAAGAGTTGTTCACTCATTGGCTAACCCATCACCAATAACTGTTAGGTGAGGTGATGAGTCAGTTGGTGAGACCGCACCACCCACTAGAAATCATTAATCATGGAGATTTTCGCATCTCTACAGAGGGAGTGTAGGGATCCGAGAAAAATAGTGGAAGCTAATTTGTTTAAAAATAAAATCTCTAAATAAATTGGTCAAGTCATAATTACAGTATCTAACTAGAATCTTTGACTCTCTACAGAAAAATGTCTGCGTCCAACCCATTAGGCACGTATCCTGGACACACATAGACTGACCGGACCCAATTATAAAGATTGGCTCAGGAACTACAAAATTATTTTGGGTTTCGAGAAGTTAACCCATGTATTTGGACCAGGACCCTCCCACCTTACCAGCCGTCCATCCACTGAACAGAGAGAGCGTCTCTGAAAAAAATGGATAGACGAAGATAATAAGGCCAGATATTACATGTTGGGCTCGATGTCTGATGAGCTCCAGCGCCAACATGAAGATATCGGGACTGCTCGCCAAATGTTGGCTCACCTGCAGGAGATGTTTGGTGAACAGAGTCGCGCAGCCAAATATCAAGTCACGAAATGACTTTTTAAGGCTAAGATGCGTGATGGGCAGTCAGTCCAAGATCACTGTCTGATGAATGATCAAGGACATGGAAGAGCTTGAGAAGCTCGGTGTGAAGTTAGGACTTGGATCTGCAGAACGATATTATTCTGCAATCCTTGACTGATGCATATGGGCAATTCATCATGAATTACCACATGCATAAACTTCAAAATTCCTTGGCCGAATTAATGAATATGCTGGTTACCGCTGAGCTTTCTATGAAAGGTTCTAAAGGCTCAGTTCTTGCTATGGAATGGACTTCTTCCAAAAGAAAGTCTTATGGAAAGAAAAAGAAGTCTGTGAAAAAGCAGAAAGGTGGAAGGAGAAAAAGAAGAAGAAGGCAGAGCCGAAGAAGAAAGGCCGATGTCAAAGGAAAAGTGTTTCCATTGCAACAGCGACGGCCATTGGAAGCGGAACTGCCCTACTTACCTGGCCACCCTGAAGAACAAGAAGGAAGGTCCTTCTGGAGGTATGCTCGTTATTGAGTCTAACCTTACGGTTTCTTCTGCATCCAGTTGGGTGCTTGACTCTGGTTCTAGTGCTCATCTGTGCACTTCTATGCAGGGTCTTGAGGATAGCAGGAGGCTGAGGGATGGAGACATGATCCTACGCATCGGTAATGGAGCAAGAGTTGCTGCAGTAGCCGTGGGAACATACCCTCTTCGATTACCATCTGGTTTAGACTTAGTTTTGAAAGACTGTTATTATGTGCCTGCAGCTAGCAGGAATTTGATTTCTGTTTCATGCTTAGCACTAAGAAGGCTATGTGATTACCTTCTTTAAGGACCATTGTAACATTCTTTATGAAAGAAATAAAATTGCAAATGGTTTTCCTTATTAATGGTCTTTATCAGCTACATATTGATGTACCTGTTCTAACTATCGAGCAAAACGTGAATGCCAAACGACCTAGGGATAGTCCAAACGATAGATATCTATGGCACCTGAGATTAGGTCATATAGCAGAAGATAGGATCAACAAATTGGAGAAAAATGGGCTATTGAGTCCATTGACTTTCGAGTCATATCCAACTTGTGAATCTTGTCTTCAAGGCAAAATGACTAAACTCCCTTTTGTTGGACATGGGGAAAGGGCCACAGATCTCCTTGCCCTAGTACATACTGATGTGTGCGGCCCATTTGATGTGCCGGCTAGAGGCAATTTTGTCTACTTCATTATCCTTTATCCGATGATCTGTCTAGGTATGGGTATGTGTATCTTATGAGACACAAGTCTGAAGCTTTTGAAAAGTTCAAAGAATTCAGACATGAAGTAGAAAAATAAACTGAAAAAAATCCATTAAGGTTCTTCGATCAGATCGAGGAGGTGAATACCTTAGCCGAAAATTCCTAGACTATCTCAAGAAAAATGGCATAGTCTCTCAATGGACTCCACCAGGAACACCTCAACTCAACGGGATTTCAGAATGGAGAAATCGGACTCTATTGGATATGGTTCCGATCCATGATGAGCTTCACAGACCTTCCTGATTTTCTTTGGGGACACTCATTGTTAACTTCAATTTATCTACTGAATAGGGTTCCCTCTAAAACCGTTCCTACCACACCGTATGAGATATGGCACGGTAAGAAACCAAGTCTGAGTCATCTCAGAATTTGGGGTTGTCCGGCTCATGTCAAAAGACAACAAGCGGACAAGTTAGAGTTTAGGTCCTTCAGAGCTCGATTCATAGGATATCCTAAAGAGTCATTAGGATACTATTTCTACATTCCAGAAGACCACAATGTGATTGTGAGTCGACATGCCATCTTTCTTGAAAAATAGTTTATTCAAGATAGCGGCATTGGAAAGCAGATTAAGCTTGATGAGAAAGTCTCACAAGTACAACGAGCTAAGGACCAATTGGAACCAAATCAGGTTGAGCCAATAAGAACACTACCTCCTCCACCTCGTAGATCGAAAAGAGTTTTCCATCCCCCTGAAAGATACTTAGGTATTATTTCAGAGGAAGTAGAGAAAATGTTCCTCGTAGGTAATGGTGCTCATGGTGATGATCCCAAAACCTACAACGAGGCGATATCAGATATCGACTCCGAGAAATGGCTAGAGGCAATGCAGTCAGAAATTGACTCGATGCACTCAAACCAAGTCTGGACCTTGGTAGATCCACCAGAAGGTATAGTACCTATTGGGTGTAAATGGATCTTCAAGAGAAAGATTGGTGCAGATGGAAATGTGGAGACATTCAAGGCTAGACTAGTGGCAAAAGGTTATAGTCAACGCGAAGGCATTGACTATCAGGATACCTTTTCTCCAGTGGCTATGCTAAAATCCATCCGCACATTGCTTGCTGTTGCAGCCTATTTCGATTATGAAATATGGCAAATGGACGTGAAAATGGCATTCTTAAATGGATATCTTGAGGAAGATATCTATATGGAACAGCCGCTAGGTTTCACATCCAGTGATACTGATCACAAGGTTTGCAAGCTGCAAAGGTCCATATATGGACTTAAGCAAGCATCTCGGAGCTGGAACACTCGTTTCAATGATGTGATCAAAAATTTTGGTTTCATCAAAAATGAAGAGGAACCATGTGTTTTCAAAAAGGTCAGTGGGAGCGCTGTTGTCTTCCTCGTATTGTACGTGGATGACATCCTCCTTATTGGGAATGATATTCCCATGTTGACAACAGTCAAAATATGGTTGTCCAAGGAATTCTCCATGAAAGACCTAGGTGAAGCATCCTTTATTCTAGGAATTAAGGTCTATAGGGATAGACCGAATAGGATGCTAGGACTTTCACAGAAGATGTACATAGAGAAAAGTACTAAAGAGGTTTAGTATGGAAAACTCTAAGAGGGGATTAATACCCTTCAGACATGGTATTCATCTTTCCAAGAAGATGTGCCCTAGCACACCTGAGGAAATAGAACGCATGAGCAAGATCCCTTATGCTTCTGCAATAGGGAGCCTCATGTATGCCATGCTATGTACACGACCTGATATAGCCCATGCTGTGAGTGTCACAAGCAGATATCAGTCAAATCCAGGTGAAGAACACTGGACTTCTGTGAAATGTATCCTTAAGTACTTGAAGAAGAACTAAGGATATGATGTTGGTCTTTGGTAATGGAGAACTCCAAGTCCAGGGATACACAGACTCGGATTTCATGTCCGATATAGATGATCGAAAGTCGACATCTGGAAGTCTGTTTGTGTGCAATGGTGGAGCTGTCAGCTGGAAGAGTTCCAAGCAAACGGTGATAGCAGATTCCACCATGGAAGCAGAATATATCGCTGCATCAGAGGCTGCGAAAGGAAGCATTCTGGTACAAGAAGTTTGCTGCAGAAATTGGAGTAATGCCATCAGATGCCATTCCTCTATACTGCGACAACAATGGCGCCATAGCCCTTGCTAAGGAGCCGAGGTCTCACCAGAAAATCCAAGCACATTGAGCGGCGATACCACCTCATCCGCGATTACCTCGAGAAGGGTTACGTCGAGGTCAAGAGAGTCAACTCCACAGATAATGTGGCAGACCCACTTACAAAGCCGTTGGGCCAGCAGAAGATCGAAGCCCACCTTGAGAAGATGGGACTTAGACTTGTAGCCAATTGGCTTTAGGACAAGTGGGAGATTGTTAGATATATGTGCCCTAGAAGCCAGAATTGGCTGACACTTGTAATACACTTCTAGGGGCAAAATTATAATTTTGACTATAAATCAATAAAATGGGTTATTTTCTATCACATATGTGTATTTAGTGTCTGTGATACATCCTTTGAGTTAATGGTAATGATAATTCATATTTTCAAGAGTTGAAAATTTAAGACATGAATAATCATTATTAACTCATAAAATGCTCCGACCATAGGATCATCACGAGGATGGTGATTGATCCGAAAGGTTGGTGTACAATCGCTTCTCTTTAGTAGATGAGTCTTGAGTCTACGGTGTGGAGACACCGGAGCGAGAGTACTCTCGTTAGAGAACGAGGGCACTGAGCGTGACCACCTCGAGTAGTCATTAGGAAGTCTACCTTCTCGTCAATGACTGACTCGATGCTGCAGTAGGTGTGTCTGGTTCTTTGACCTGAGGTGCATCGGCAGTTCACCTTGAGGGTGTTATAGTTTGACTACACCATTACTCGGTCTCCTAGCCATATGGAAATCCTGAGGTGTATGTTGGCTATAGCATGTTCATTGTAGGAACTGGATTGCATCAAGATGGAATCTATCTACCTCGGTGGTAGAGGAGCAGCCCTATGATGATCATGAGAATCAAGTCCAGAAGCCCATGGCCATGGCAGAGTGAAATAATAGAAAGAGTTTCTATTTAGATTTTCACATCGGACTTGAATCGAATGATTACATCATATGACAGAAACTAGGGTTTGACGAGTTCACCTTAACCCTAATCTGATCGGGGCTCAAGATAGAAGAACTTAATCACACAGGTAGCTGCACCAAGAGGTTCGCACATTCAGCTCTGATGGGTTGCCACCATATACTGCTAGGTGTCACTGGTGGATTTTGGGAGCAATTAGAATGATTTAGATGATCGATCATTCTAGCTGTTCGAATCAGAAGAGTTCTGATCCATCGAAAGGAGTTTCGATGATGTCGATGATAGAGATCATGACATATCCCATTACCATACAGAACTGAACCTAACTGGGTCACACAAACAAGGGTTTGAATCTGGTGATCATCAATTGAACTGATCTAGTTCAATTGATCTGAATGAGATTCAATTAGGTTCAAGAAAATCGTGCTAGCACTCGATTGAACCTAACGTTCTTCTTTTACTATCATAAATAAGTTGTCCTGACTGAGCCAAAGGAGTTTGTGCTCAATCAGAGGCCTTCACTATGGTCTGACTGGAGGTTGTCCAAGTCAGAAAAGGTTGTCTTATTTTGTAAGACAATTACCTGCCATTTTTGGTCACCTGCCATTTCTTGTTCTTTGACTTTGGTCAAAAGTCTGACCTTTGACTGGTCAAATGTTGACCATTGACACTTTGACTTTTGTCCACATGTCATGCACCTATTGGAGAGCTGGTGGGGGCTTGTCCCCTGCCAGAACCTGGCAAGGAGGAGGGCGCACGCCACCCTAGGGTGGCGTGTGCCCAAGTTGGAGGCGCCTAGGAGTCCCTTGTTGGACAGGGACTCCATCTCCTTTTTGGATTCCAATTAGAGTTCTCCTAAGAACCAACTTTGACTGGTCTTAGGTGCCATCTCTAAGGAGGAATCCAAGGGGACTCTATTCCCACCAATCAGATTTAGATCTGATTTCACAAAGGGTTGTGATTGGTTGGGAAGAAGAGGAGTTGGATCACGCATAGTCTATAAATAAGACCCTGCGCCCAACTCAAAAAAAACAATTCCCCATGCCCCAAGGCTGCCTCTCTCTTCCTCTTCCATGCCAAGTCCATCTTCTCCCTCTCCTCTCCATGCCCAAAGAAGTTTGGGATCTTGGTTGGTGCAATCCAGATCAAGAGAAAGGCGATCAGAAAGCTAAGAAGGCTGCGCTGCTGCAAAGGACAACTGCTGATCTTCGAAAAGCTAGTTTTGAAGATCCTCCAAATCAGATCCAGATCTAATTTTTGGAGAATGTGATAGAGAAGAAGAGGATCTCCAGATCCAGCCCGAGTGGATACCGGTAGAGGCCAGGCACTTGCGTGGCTAGATCCAGAACCTTCCGCTGCTTACAGGATCATCAATGGATAATAGGATTACCCTACATCAAGGTAAATTAAATTTGAATTTAATTTATCTTATATTTTATTTTAATTATTAAAATAATAAAAATCAGATCTGAAAATATCAAGATCTGATTGGATCAAAGAAAATTTTTTTTTGAAATATATCTCTTGATCCGATCAGATCTGAACGAACCTGATCTGAAAAATCAGGATTTTTTTTCACTGAGATCAAGTTTAATTAAATTATATTCAATTTGGTTTGATTTAAATTTGATTAGATCATCTAATTAGTTTATGAGATAAGCCAATTTAAGAGATCTTCTTATAATTAGCTTATGTGCACCTATCTAATGAGCCTAGAATTAAAATTAAAATTAAATATAATTTAATTAAATTTAAATAGGCTTTTAGTTAGACCATGATAATCCTTAATTAGGTTGCACTAATTCTAATTTAATTAAACTTAAATTTAGTTTGATCAAAGAAAACTATAGAGCCTAGTTAGATTGGGACTCTCTCTCCCTTTGCGCCAAACTCCCTATGCCCCCTGCCCACTTATCTAAATTTTTGTATAAGTTTTCTCATGCCTAAGAAGCTTCATGCATCCTCCTTCTCTCTTGGTTTGAAAACTAGTTTTGACTAGATCAAAACAAGCAAGTTGTTTTGACTTAGAACTCTATTTGATAGAGTTTGTTAATTACAAAATTCTATCCAACCAAGGCACCATTTTTAATCAGATTTTGATCTAATATTTTTGGTGGAAAAGGAAGGTTTTGTGCGCATCTTCTGGTATCCCATATCTAAGGAAAATAAGGTGGCACCCCAAGGTTTCTTGCATTGAAAACTTTCCTATCTAGGTATTTGACTTAGAGTAGGACTCTTCCTTTTCTTTCTATTTAAGAGGGCTTAAGGCATGGGATTTCAATAAGAGATTCACCATGAAACAAAGAGTGGGGCATGGGTTTATTGGGTGCAAATCCCTTGGGGCATGGGCTTTCTTTAGGACATCAAGTTTGTGTGTCCTGGTGAGAAAAAATAAAGAAGAGAAGAAGGGATTCTTCTCTAGAGTTTTTGACCTCCATCTTCCACATACTTTTGAGAGATAAGAGAGGAAGTGTTTCTTTCTTAAGTCCTTCTCTAGTTCTTCATCACTTGAAAGGTCCAAGAGATTTGAAGAAAAAGATTTAAGATCAACCGTGAGGAGAGATTCCCAAAATGCTAGCACGCTACACAAAATCTTCGATCATCGAACCTCTGATTGGTATAGGAGCCTCATATGGACAACCTGTAGAGGCTGAACATCCTATGTGGATCTAAGCAACAACCTCAATGATGAAAATCAGCAGCGAAGTTCTCGACCCGCGATCAGGTATAGAGATCTATTTTCTATAGTATGCTAGATTAGAATCTAGATCGATAATTGATATACAATCAGTAACTTAATTATATTATTAAATTTAATTAATACTATACTTTATATCATATTATAAGATCTCTAGATGTAGGTTTATGTACAATGTATTAATAGATTAATTTGATTATCAACTTTCGCTACAATAGTTTTTATAAAAAAAATTAAATAGCGATCGAGTCGCGAATCCTATAAATTTATTCGACATCAATTGGTATACAGAGCTTTTGTGTCGGTATTGCATGATGATATATATGCAAGATGTAATATAAATTTAGATGTCCTACAAGTTAATGTCATTTAGATTTAAATTTAAAATAAATAATAATTAGATGTTAATGACTAATATAAGATTATTCTGCTGTAAGGTTATCCTTAAATAATGAAAGAGTTATCCTAGTACATGCTGATCTAAAATCTAATCATAAAATATGTTAGTATGACTCTAAATAGATTTATGATTGAATACATTTAAAATTATTTTAATCTAAAAATTGATGATCATGAATATATTTAGATAGATCTAAAAATGATTCTCGGTTTTGTTTATATATGTGTATAGTTTATGATTCAAACATGGCAACTAGTTTTGTAATGATGAGTGGCCACCCATTTCTAAAATGAGTCAACTCCATTTAGTGATAGACTATTTATAAAAAATATTTATAAAAGTTAAAAATTTTTTTCAAAATGCTTGAATGCCAAAAATCCCATCGGTCCATACGTTTAATTTGTTTAAGAATTATGGGATAACAACATATAGGGAGTTCAGAATTATGGATTAAAGATCCTAAAACAAATCATAGACATGGAGTTAAGTGGTGTATAGTGAAATTAGGTTCATTAATTGGATTAGATCTAAGGTTAGAATTAAAGCAATAGGACTTAATTAGAGTAATTGACTAAATCTAATCAGCATTATATTTTAGATATTAGGGTTCAAGGTATCTCTCAAGATCAATTATAATAGTTGTAGTATGGTACAAGTCCCACTATCTTTAACAAGATATCGAATGAACTTTATTTTTGGCTTAATAGTCTAGTCTGGATTATACGGTACAATCCAATCGAAATTATAATAAATCATGATGATGTCTAAGTAAGTCTAGCATTTTAGGACTGATGAATCTTTAAGGGAAGTACTCCGCATCTGATTTATTTTTTGACGAGTTAATGTATATTCTCCCCACCAATATCACTTATCATAGGCCATTTGATGAAATTATATTTTGATTAGAGTCGAAACTTGATGATTCGAGCTAACTAATATCACTAAGGTAAATTTGTGTGATTTAGATTTAAGTGCCCCTAGACTGTGCTATATGCTCAGTGCTCCATTAATCTAAACTTGGTTGAGTCAATGGAAGAATTGTGATTAGACTGATTAATCTTTTTTCTTACTCTATAAATATAGTTCAATCAATCCTTTAAAAATTATTAGCAATTCTTAAGAATAAAATGTTATGATGATAACAAATTATAGACCTCCCATTTAAGTTTAAGTGATAATGGATTCATTAGCATTGATCATCATTGAAATGGGCCAAGGTTTCGGTGCTTATTGCTAGGATCATTACTTTCTAATTGCACTTGTAGTGTGGTAGGAGTGCGCCACGTACGATATTGGATGCCTTGATAAGGCCCAATGCAGGCTCAAAAGTTAAAAAATATTTTTTTGGATGCTCGGCACACGGCCTGCGTGCGAAGCTCAATCACCAGCGCTGTGCGCACCATCGATGCCGCACATGCACGGATGAGAAAGTATTTTCCTTAGTTGACTATTGGAAATTATCATTCATAATCATTATTATTTGACCGTATCTTTCAAATGAGTGGTTAGGTCTTGAACTGAATCCAAAATTGGCTTAATGCATTCAGTGTGGTTAATGGACCAAGTATGTATCACTAATTAATGTTGGACCTAACCAGGATCTTTGTTAGGTGGAGGTCAAAGCCTATTGATTAGGTTTCCTAGGATAAAATTAATACTAAAATGTTTTTAGAAGAAATAGATTGATTAATATCTATCCATAGATTCCACATGGGTTGAGCCGACCAAAGTATGAAACTTGTGTGCAGTCCTGTAGTTGAATTCTAGCTATCACTAAGAAAATAAGAAAATAAATTTTTTTGAATCTGAAGTAGAAGACTACCCAGATTCATATAAAATAAGTAGAAAAAAATCTTTTGACTAAGTTCAAGTCTTTAGGGCTTAATTAATCAATGATGCAAATTAAATTTTGGTCTTCTTTTGTCAGTTATGGTCCACCCTATCGCTAATCGATCATCCTATTGGACAATGACAAGGTTAACGAGACCTAACTTCGGAGCTGAGTACCAAAAGTTAAAGATATCCTAGAGCATGAGTGGATATTCTATAGATATTTTATGAGAATCCGAACACTGAGGAGCATAGGCTACCGAAACACAAGTGGGATGGATTTGAGATAATACTTCAGTAAGTAGCTTAATGATGCAAACACCATGTTCATTGCATCATGTTGGCGGCTATGAGTTGATAAGTTTATAGTCATCAGGTTCAGAATGTTCGCAGAAGATATGTTCAAAAGTTGAACAAGTCTTCTGGCACTCTCCACGATAATTGAAAGTTACGAAGAAAACTTAAAAAGTGTTGTATTTTTCAAATGTGCTGGGATGAAGGGATAAGGGGTCGGTCCTATGCATCGTATTATACATGATCAAGATGATTAGCACTTAGGCAAGCTGACTTTTTTAAATGAGCAGCTTTGGAAAAGATGCGCAACTGAACTTCGTTTGCCCAAGTCCTTCCTCTACTTTTTACTCATTTTATAATGACAAAGACAGGCCAGTCAAACTATCATAATTTTGCTGATACTAATAGCAGCAACTATTGATAAAGAATCATCAAGCTCACAAGGAGGTGGTGAATATAATGGATGGGTCTTTCTTCCTA
>QRFJ01006017.1:15000-23299 GCA_006176705.1 Cocos nucifera | reverse complement strand
TGACTCGTTTTTATAGTTTACACACTTTTGTATTGCCTCTTCTTACTGCCGTATTTATGTTAATGCACTTTCCAATGATACGTAAGCAAGGTATTTCGGGTCCTTTATAGAGAAGACAGATCATAGATATTTGTAATTGATCATATATCATATCGGGAAGGAACAATACTATTTTATTGCTACAAATATGGATTCATTGCTACAAATATGGATTATTGAAAAAATAAGACATGTTATTTGGATACTTCTCTTCAACTCCGAAGTATTGTATTTCTTAATTGATACGAATAGTTGAAGTGGATTTTCCGAAGAGAGGATGGATTATGGGAGTGTGTGACTTGAACTATTAATTGGGCCATGCAGATATATGATTTTATCCGCCACGTTGGAATTCATAACCAAATGTGTCTCCGCATCCAACCACCACGTAAGTCCCCCTATGTAGCAGAGGATAGGCAGGTTCGCTTGAGGAGAATCTTTTCTATGATCATACCCGAATCATGTCATGCATGAACAGGCTCCGTAAGATCCCGTAGAATAGAATAAGTGATGTGGCATGATCCAATGTTCTATCTATTCCACTTACTTAATTTTATTTATAGTGTAGAAATGCATTCATTTCCTCTGCATCGATCCCGATCTATAATACTATCGGAGTGAAATAAGGGATCTAAGGAAGAACAGCGGCTAGACTTTATTAGTAACAAGTAAATACTTTGTATGTAAGAAAATCGAGATGTTGTGGGGATAAACACCAATCAAAAGACATGAGACAATCCAAAAAGCACTTGATCATGATCAAGTTTGTAAGCCTACTTGGGTATTGAGCATTTACTTGTAAGAACTGAATTCTTTTCAATGAATAGTTGCAACTCCGTAAAATGGAATTTGGTAAATCTTTTCTTACATAGAGTCATTATATATGTGGAGATATGTATGAAATATAGATTTTATATGTATCTAGTTCTGTCATTCCTTTGGTTCTTGCTCGAGCCGGATGATGAAAAATTATCATGTCCGGTTCCTTCGGGGGATGGATCTATAAGAATTCACCTATCCCAATAACAAAGAAACCTGACTTGAATGATCCTGTATTAAGAGCTAAATTGGCTAAAGGAATGGGGCATAATTATTATGGAGAACCCGCATGGCCCAATGATCTTTTATATATTTTTCCAGTAGTAATTCTAGGTACTCTCGCATGTAATGTAGGCTTAGCGGTTCTAGAACCGTCAATGATTGGTGAACCGGCGGATCCATTTGCAACTCCTTTGGAAATATTACCCGAATGGTACTTCTTTCCCGTATTTCAAATACTCCGCACAGTGCCCAATAAGTTATTGGGTGTTCTTTTAATGGTTTCAGTACCAATGGGATTATTGACAGTACCTTTTTTGGAGAATGTCAATAAATTCCAAAATCCATTTCGTCGTCCAGTAGCTACAACAGTCTTTTTGATCGGTACCGTAGTAGCTCTTTGGTTAGGTATTGGAGCAACATTACCTATTGATAAATCCCTAACTTTAGGTCTTTTTCAAATTGATTCAACTGTTAAATACCATGATATAGGTATCTAGGGAAGATTTACTTTGAAGTGATTATTCCCTAGAGACATTAATTTTATTTTATTATGATCCATTCCGGGAAAATACGGATCGTGCCAAAGATTAAAAACGAATTTTATTCTTTTTTTCTTTCTAACTTTTTTTTTTTTCTATTATAAAAAGAAGATGAAATAATTACAATGGATTTAAAATGAAAACTTATTCTTATTCTTAGATAAATCAATTGCGAAATACTTCTGTAGAGTGTCCAATATCTGTTTTACATCTTCTATTCGAAAAAATTCAATTCTCATAAGATCTTCTTGACTGTTACTCAAAAGGTCCGATAATGTATGTATATTGGACCCTTTGAGACAGTTATAGGTCCTGGAAGGCAATTCTGATTGGTCAATAAAAATACATTTCAATGGAATTCCTTTTTTGTTTTTCTTTAGATTAGTTAATCTATTTTGAAAGGTAAAAAGGGGTAGAGGAAACCTGTTTTTATTCTCTTCGAAATTAATGTCCTCTTCCTCCGCATGTAGAAAAGGAATAAATAAATCAATCAAATTACGAGAAGCTTCATAAAGTGCTTCCTTAGGAGTTAAACTTCCATTCGTCCATATTTCTAGAAAAAGTATCTCTTGTTTTTCATTCCCATTCCCATAAGAATGAATACTATGATTCGCATTTCGAACAGGCATGGATACAGCATCTATAGGATAACTTCCATCTTGAGAGTTATTTGCGGATTTCATACGATATCCGCGATCTCTCTTGATTTGTAATTCAATACACAAATCAATTGGTTCCGTCAGGTTAGCTATATGTTGTGTCGTGTCAACTATTTCCACGTAAGGTGGTGAGATGATATCTTGAGCGGTTACGTATCTAGGCCCCCTGACGCAGATGGATGCGTCTATAACTCCATACAGATTACTTCTCAATATAATTTCTTTCAAATTTAGTAAAATTTCATGTACTGATTCTTCAATACCTACTATTGTAGAATATTCATGTGCTGCTTTCTCAGATTTTGCACGTGTGATACATGTTCCTTCTATTTCTCCAAGTAAAGCCCTTCGCATGGCAATACCTATGGTATCGGCTTGACCTTTCATAAGCGGGGACAGAATGAAACGACCATAATAAAGACGCTTACTGTCTACTCTTGATTCAACACATTTCCACCGTAGTGTTCGAGTGGATCCTACTACTTCCTCTCGAACCATACTATAATAAGTATTATTATAATATTTGATCAGATCATTGAATCGTTTATTTCTCTTGAAATCTGTTTAATTCTTATTTCTACACACGTCTTTTTTTAGGAGGTCGACACCCATTATGTGGCATAGGTGTTACATCACGTACTAAACTTAATAGTATACCACTTCTACGAATGGCTCGTAATGCTGCATCTCTTCCGAGACCAGGGCCTTTTATCATAACTTCTGCCCGTTGCATACCCTGATCGACTACTGTACGAATAGCGTTTACCGCTGCGGCTTGAGCAGCATACGGTGTACCTCTTCTTGTGCCTTTGAATCCAGAAGTACCCGCGGAGGCCCAAGAAACCACCCGACCTCGTACATCTGTAACAGTTACAATGGTATTGTTGAAACTCGCTTGAACATGAATAACTCCTTTTGGTATTCTACGTCCATTCTTACGTGAACCAATACGTCCATTCCTACGTGAACCAATTCTTGGTATAGCTTTTGTCATATTTTATCATCTCATAAATATGAGTCAGAAATATACAGAAAGAAAAGATACGGAGATATCCATTTCATGTTAAAACAGATCTTTTATTCTTACATGGGTCCTCCCCTTTAGAAAAGAAAGTTCTTTTTTAGAAAGATTATCCTTGTCTCTGTTTATGTCTCGGATTGGAACAAATCACTATAATTCGTCCGCGCCTACGGATCAGTCGACATTTTTCACAAATTTTACGAACAGAAGTCCTTATTTTCATATTTCTTATTCCTTACCTTAATTCTGAATCTACTCTTTTGAGGAAAATAAGTTTCTTGAATATTTTTTTTTTTAACTTCGAATTGTGTCCCCATGAAAGGAATGTTTAAAAAATCACCTAATCGTTCGAATCTTTGTTGCGAAGTCTATAAATTATACGTCCTCTGGTTGAATCATAACGACTTACTTCAATTTTTACTCTATCTCCTGGTAGTATCCGTATAAAACTGCGCCGGATCCTCCCTGAAGCATAACCTAGAATTAGATCTTCATTATCTAAACGGACCCGGAACATACCGTTGGGAAGTGATTCAGTAATTAAACCTTCATGAATCAATTTTTGTTCTTTCATTCCAGGTAACCCCCTTGAAGTATCAACTAAT
The DNA here is from genome assembly GCA_006176705.1 of Cocos nucifera. Taxonomy (NCBI): domain Eukaryota; kingdom Viridiplantae; phylum Streptophyta; class Magnoliopsida; order Arecales; family Arecaceae; genus Cocos; species Cocos nucifera. The sequence continues at coordinate 19,395 of QRFJ01006017.1, read as the reverse complement.
GAAGGAAGAGGTATATAACTCACTTTTCCTCTCTATTTCACAAATGGGAAGTTAGAGATAAAATTAGGATACCAGAGGAGGATCACCATATATAACACAAAATTTCTCCTCCAATTCTTTCTAGTCGAGCTTCTCGATCTGTCATTATACCTCGAGAAGTAGAAAGAATTACAATTCCCATTCCACCTAAAATCTTAGGAATTCGTTGATAGTTGGAATAAATTCGTAAACCGGGTCGGCTGATACACTTTAAAACGGTTCTATATATTCCTTTCCTAGTCTTTCTATGTCGCAGGGTTGAAACCAAGAAATATTTGTTATTTTCCTGATGTTTCCGAACATTTTCAATAAAACCTTCTCGTAGAAGTATTTTAACAATGTTTTCGGTGATATTAGTAGATGCTATTCGAACCGTTCCTTTTTTATTCATGTCAGCATTTCTTATAGAAGTTATTATATCGGCAATAGTGTCCCTACCCATAACGGACTATAATTTTTTGTGCCTCCTAATTTTGATATAATCAACATGTTTCCTTTTTTCTTTTTTCTTTGTTTTTTTTTTTTTGAATTATGAAATTTTTAAAAGTATATGCGTGAGACACAATCTATTAATTTGATCTATTTCAGATAGCCTACTATATCATAGTGTCATCTACTAGTATTTATAATACCTCGGGAGCTAATGAAACTATTTTAGTAAAATTCAACTGTCTCAATTCCCGAGCGATCGCACCAAAAACTCGAGTTCCTTTTGGATTTCCTTCTTGATCAATGACGACCGCTGCATTGTCATCATATCGTATTATCATACCGTTGTCACGTTTGAGTTCTTTACATGTACGTACAATTACAGCTCTAATGACTTCTGATCTTTCTAGAGGCATATTTGGCACTGCTTCTTTGATTACAGCAACAATAACGTCACCAATATGAGCATATCGGTGATTACCAGCTCCTATGATTCGAATACACATCAATTCTCGAGCTCCGCTGTTATCCGCTACATTCAAAAGGGTCTGAGGTTGAATCATATATTTTTTATTTGAATCTGTTATTTCAATGCAAAGGATGAAGGAAAAAAAGAAATATTGTCCGTCCAGAAAAAAATAAACCTGCGGTTGTTTTTTCATCCTCAATATCCCTTTTGTTTAGTTCTACATCCCTATCGTGAAATAACAAATTGAGTTCGTATAGGCATTTTGCACGCAGCTATTGAAATAGCTGCTCTGGCTACAGTTTCTGATACTCCGCCCATTTCATAAAGTATTCGACCCGGTTTAACAACAGATACCCAATATTCGGGGGATCCCTTTCCCGAACCCATACGTGTTTCGGTAGGTCTTACTGTAACAGGCTTGTCGGGAAATATACGTACCCATATTTTTCCACCACGACGCGCATATCGTGTCATTGCTCTCCGCCCCGCTTCTATCTGTCTAGCTGTGATCCAAGCGGGTTCAAGTGCCTGAAGAGCGTATCCGCCGAAACAAATATGATTGCCTCGACAAGATATTCCCTTCATTCTTCCTCTATGTTGTTTACGAAATCTGGTTCTTTTGGGGTTATAGTTGATGGTTGTTTCTTAATTCCATCTCTATTGCAGAACCGGACATGAGAGTTTCTTCTCATCCAGCTCCTCGCGAATGAAACGATTCAATAATATTACAGATACACATGTATTATTATAATAATAATAAATAATAATATAATATAAGTAATTATGAGTTAATAATAAAAGTATATATAAGTTGAGTTAATAATATAAGTATATATAAGTAATGAATGGCATTTATTGATATTTAATTGTTACATATTTAATTTGTTACAAAGGAAGATGTATATACAAAATATACAGCTGGACGTGTATATTATTAGATATAGAAAATATAAAAAATGCTTCTTTTTTTAGAATATAACGTATAATATAATGAATCCTTATTTTTACCTCTATCGAATCGCGCCAAAAATTGTAATCCAATAAATAAAGGTTTCGCGGGCGAATATTGACTCTTTCATTCGTAGGGTCAATTCATGACACCTCTCAGAATAAATCAATTTTTTCTTGGTTCGTTCCGCCATCCCACCCAATGAATTATTAGGATTCTATTGAAAACGAATCCTATGCAGTCACAGGTTTCGTCGTTCCCATAGCTTCTCCATTAATGGTTAGGCCTGAACTCTGCAATGGAGCTTCCGGCAAAATTCGTTCCCGAGTCAATCTCCTCAGTTTTTATTAACCCGAGGCTCTTTATTCTTTATTATTTATTATTTTTTTTTATTATTATTTTTTTTTCTTTTTTTATATTTTATTTATTTATATTTCATTTATATATTTATATCAGTATTGATTATATCAGTATTAATGCTTTATCACACTGCCTTTTATGAGGTTATTCATAGACCATACATATTGGAATCATATATCATTGATATTTTTGTTCTCTCTTTCTATCATCCTTCCATTTATCCACATCCCTTTATTTTTGCTTCACAACCCATAATCAGATTTCTTTTTTATGGAAAAAATTTCAGTTGCTACAACTATATGATCGATCCACCCATATAGTGACTGTTTCTTGGGATCTTGACAATACGAAGCAATAAGTTGGTTATTAATTTATATGGTTACTAAGTTCATAGTAGGGGTTAGTCTATTTTTTTTTTTTTTTAATCTCAACCCTAAACTCTAAAGAAAAAACTAACGAGTCACACACTAAGCATAGCAATTATACTAAATGGTAAATCGAATTTTTATTCAACCTTATAGAATTAGAATTGTTCATTTTTCTTTGATTTAACAGAAAAAGAACGAAACAGTTTGTAATTTTTTGTTCTATCACTGGACAGAATGGCAAGACAAATGAAGGTCTATTATTTCTCGTTTACAAATATCCAAACTCGTTTACAAATATCCAAATTTTGATGCCTAATACTCCATAAATAGTTCGAATTGTATAGGAACAATGATCAATTTTAGCGCGAATTGTTTGTAGGGGAACCCTACCTTCTCTGATCCATTCGACACGTGCAATTTCTTTTCCGTCGATACGCCCTGCGATTTGTACTTGAATTCCTTTTGTATCTGTTTGTTCAGTTAATTCAATAGCTTTTTTCATTGACTTTCGAAACGAAACTCTATTTTTTAACTGTAAAGCTATATATTCTGCAAGAATATTTGGTTGTCCATAAGGTTTTTCAATTCTTGTGATAGCAATGTTGAGTCTACGGTTCACAGAATGTAGTTCCTTTTGTACATTCATCTGTAATTCTTCTATTCCTCGTGTTTGGCCCTCTATTAATAAATTTGGGAATCCAATATGTATTATGACCTGGATCAAATCGATTCTTTTTTGAATTCCTATACGTGCGATTCCTTCGAAACCTGAGGATATTCTCCTATTTTTTTGTACATAGTTCTTGATACAATTCCGTATTTTTTCATCTTCCTGTAAACCCACGGAAAAATTTTTTGTTTGTGCGAACCAAAAGGAACGATGACTTTGGGTTGTACCAAGTCTGAAACCAAGTGGATTTATTTTTTGTCCCATATTTTTCTATTATGTTCTCTTTCCATTCATATTTTTAATATGAATCTAAATCTTAGATTGATTGATCTAAAAATGATTTAGATTTTTCCTTTAATACAATTGTTATATGACAAGTGGGTTTTTTTATCGGATAACTACGTCCCCGAGCCCGAGGTCTTAACTTTTTCACAATAGCACTCCTATTGACTTCGGCTTTACTAATGAATGAATCAGCTTCGTTCAAACCCATATTATGATTAGCGTTTGCTGCTGCAGAATAAACCAATTGTAAAATTGGATAAGATGCTCGATAAGGCATGAGTTCCAGTATCATAAGTGTTTCCTCATAGGAACGTCCGCGAATCTGATCAATTACTCTTTGCGCTTTTAAAACAGACATACATATATGTTGAGCTAAAACTTTTATTTCTCTATTTTCTTCTCTACCTGAACTCCAGTTCTTTATCATAAGGTCATCCCCCACTAATGAATGATAAGTACTTTTTTAGTATTTTTTTTTTATTTTATTTTACTTTTTTTTATTTATATTAATTATATTTCTATTAATATTTAATATTCAAAAATATTACTAAAATTTTAATAATTTAACGACGAGATTTATTGTCGTTTCTTGCATGTCTCGCGAAAGTCAGAGTAGGTGCGAATTCTCCCAATTTGTGACCTACCATACGATCTGTTATATAAATAGGTAAATTTTCCTTTCCATTATGAATAGCGATTGTATGGCCAATCATTGTGGGTATAATGGTAGATGCCCGAGACCAAGTTACTATTATTTCTTTCTCCTCCCTCATGTTGAGTTTTTCAATTTTTCCCGATAAATGATTAGCTACAAAAGGATTTTTTT
>QRFJ01006017.1:10000-12500 GCA_006176705.1 Cocos nucifera | reverse complement strand
GTTTTATGAAACTCTTTGACCCCCGAATTTGGAGTATCCTACTTTCACGTGATTCACAGGGTTCAACAAGCAATCGATATTTCACGATCAAAGGTGTAGTACTGCTTGTAGTAGCGGTCCTTATATCTCGTATTAACAATCGAAAGATGGTCGAAAGAAAAAATCTCTATTTGATGGGGCTTCTTCCTATACCTATTCTTCCTATACCTATGAATTCCATTGGACCCAGAAATGAGACATTGGAAGAATCTTTTTGGTCTTCCAATATCAATAGGTTGATTGTTTCGCTCCTGTATCTTCCAAAAGGGAAAAAGATTTCTGAGAGTTGTTTCATGGATCCGCAAGAGAGTACTTGGGTTCTCCCAATAAATAAAAAGTGTATCATGCCTGAATCTAACCGGAGTTCGCGGTGGTGGAGGAACCGGATCGGAAAAAAGAGGGATTCTAGTTGTAAGATATCTAATGAAACCGTAGCTGGAATTGAGATCTCATTCAAAGAGAAAGATAGCAAATATCTGGAGTTTCTTTTTTTATCCTATACGGATGATCCGATCCGCAAGGACCATGATTGGGAATTGTTTGATCGTCTTTCTCCGAGGAAGAAGCGAAACATAATCAACTTGAATTCGGGACAGCTATTCGAAATCTTAGGGAAAGACTTGATTTGTTATCTCATGTCTGCTTTTCGTGAAAAAAGACCAATTGAAGGGGAGGTTTTCTTCAAACAACAAGGAGCTGAGGCAACTATTCAATCAAATGATATTGAGCATGTTTCCCATCTCTTCTCGAGAAACAAGTGGGGTATTTCTTTGCAAAATTGTGCTCAATTTCATATGTGGCAATTCCGCCAAGATCTCTTCGTTAGTTGGGGGAAGAATCAGCACGAATCGGATTTTTTGAGGAACGTATCGAGAGAGAATTTGATTTGGTTAGACAATGTGTGGTTGGTAAACAAGGATCGGTTTTTTAGCAAGGTACGGAATGTATTGTCAAATATTCAATATGATTCCACAAGATCTATTTTCGTTCAAGTAAGGGATTCTAGCCAATTGAAAGGATCTTCTGATCAATCCATAGATCATTTCGATTCCATTAGAAATGAGGATTCGGAATATCACACATTGATCGATCAAACAGAGATTCAGCAACTAAAAGAAAGATCGATTCTTTTGGATCCTTCCTTTCTTCAAACGGAACGAACAGAGATAGAATCAGATCGATTCCCGAAATGCCTTTTTGGATCTTCCTCAATGTCCCGGCTATTCACGGAACGTGAGAAGCAGATGAATAATCATCTGCTTCCGGAAGAAATCGAAGAATTTCTTGGGAATCCTACAAGATCAATTCGTTCTTTTTTCTCTGACAGATGGTCAGAACTTCATCTGGGTTCGAATCCTACTGAGAGGTCCACTAGAGATCAGAAATTTTTGAAGAAAAAACAAGATGTTTCTTTTGTCCCTTCCAGGCGATCGGAAAATAAAGAAATGGTTGATATATTCAAGATAATTACGTATTTACAAAATACCGCCTCAATTCATCCTATTTCATCAGATCCGGGATGTGATATGGTTCCGAAGGATGAACCGGATATGGACAGTTCCAATAAGATTTCATTCTTGAAAAAAAATCCATTTTTTGATTTATTTCATCTATTCCATGACCGGAACAAAGGGGGATACACGTTACACCACGATTTTGAATCAGAAGAGAGATTTCAAGAAATGGCAGATCTATTCACTCTATCAATAACCGAGCCGGATCTGGTGTATCATAGGGGATTTGCCTTTTCTATTGATTCCTACGGGTTGGATCAAAAAAAATTCTTGAATGAGGTATTCAACTCCAGAGATGAATCGAAAAAGAAATCTTTATTGGTTCTACCTCCTCTTTTTTATGAAGAGAATGAATCTTTTTATCGAAGGATCAGAAAAAAATCGGTCCGGATCTACTGCGGGAATGATTTGGAAGATCCAAAACTAAAAACAGCGGTATTTGCTAGCAACAACATAATGGAGGCAGTCAATCAATATAGATTGATCCGAAATCTGATTCAAATCCAATATAGCACCTATGGGTACATAAGAAATGTATCGAATCGATTCTTTTTAATGAATAGATCCGATCGCAACTTCGAATATGGAATTCAAAGGGATCGAATAGGAAATGATACTCTGAATCATATAACTATAATGAAATATACGATCAACCAACATTTATCGAATTTGAAAAAGAGTCAGAAGAAATGGTTTGATCCTCTTATTTCTCGAACCGAGAGATCCATGAATCGGGATCCTGATGCATATAGATACAAATGTTCCAATGGGAGCAAGAATTTCCAGGAACATTTGGAACATTTCGTTTCTGAACAGAAGAACCGTTTTCAAGTAGTGTTCAATCGATTACGTATTAATCAATATTCGATTGATTGGTCCGAGGCTATCGACAAACAAGATTTGTCTAAGTCACTTCGTTTCTTTTTGTCCAAGTCACTTCTCTTTTT
>QRFJ01006016.1:0-17704 GCA_006176705.1 Cocos nucifera | reverse complement strand
GCGTTCTGATCTAAGGTGGTCAATAATCCGAGTGACCCATGCCACTAGGTTAGTCATTAATTGTTATGACTAAGCCAAGTCTAGTTCAATGAGACCTGAATCAATTCTCCCTAAGAAAAGATAAGTCGAGGTCTTCCACCATTGTAAACGTGCGGGCCATTCCCGGGGTTGATTGTTCTCGGTTGGATACAGTGGCTCAGTTGCACCGGGAAGACGCAACCATGTGTATTAGGCATTGGATGTTATGGGCTGGAGGATGAGTTGGGCTCAATATTTCCGGATACGGTGAGAGACCCAATTAGGAACCCAGTCTATGCAAATGGTGGGTCTGACTTAACTAAGGAGTGGATCCATATCCGGATACGGTGAGATCCATGAATTAGAGACCAAGTTTGGTGCGCACCATGAATTAGAGAATCATTGAACAAGAGGTTTTCACTCATTGGCTAACCCATCACAATAACTGTTAGGTAGGGTGATAAGTCAGTTGGTGAGGACCGCACCACCCACTAGAAATCATCAATCGTGGGATATTTTCGCATCTCTACAAAGGGAGTGTAGGGATCCAAGAAAATAGTGGGAGCTAATTTGCTTTAAAAATAAAGTCCTAAATAAATTCGTCAAGTCAAAATTACAGTATCTAACTAGAATCTTTTGACTCTCTACGGGAAAATGTCTGCGTCCAACCCACTGGCACGTATCCTAGACACACATAGCGATGACTGGACCCAATTATAAAGATTGGCTCAGGAACTACAAAATTGTTTTGGGTTCAGAGAAGTTAACACATTGTTTTGGACCAGGGACGCTCCCACCTTACCAGCTCGTCCATCCACTGAACAGAGAGCCGTCTCTGGACAAATGGATTGACGAAAGACAATAAGGCCAGATACTACATGTTGGGGCTCGATGTCTGATGAGCTCCAGCGCCAACATGAAGATATCGAGACTCCTCGCCAAATGTTCGCTCACCTGCAGGAGATATTTGGTGGAACAGAGTCGCGCAAGCCAAATATCAAGTCACGAAACGACTTTTTTAAGGCTAAGAGTGTTGATGGGCAGTCAGTCCAAGATCACTGTCTGACAATGATCAAGGACATGGAAGAGCTTGAGAGCTCGGTGTGAAGTTGGACTTGGATTTGCAGAATGATATTATTCTGCAATCCTTGACTGATGCATATGGCAATTCATCAATGCATGAATTACCACATGCATAAACTCAAAATTCCTTGACCGAGTTGATGAATATGCTGTTACCGCTGAGCTTCTATGAAAGGTTCTAAATGCTCATTCTTATTATGAACGGACTTCTTCCAAAAAAAAAAGTCTTATGGAAAGAAAAGGAAGTCTGTGAAAAAGCAAAAGGTAGAAGGATCAAAGAAGAAGAAGGTCGATGGCAAAGGAAAGTGTTTCCATTGCAACAGCAACGGCCATTGGAAAGCGGAACTGCCACCTATTACCTGGCCACCCTGAAGAACAAGAAGGAAGGTCCTTCTGGAGGTATGCTCATTATTGAGTCTAACCTTATGAATTTTTTCTGCATCCAGTTTGGGTGCTTGACTCTGGTTCTAGTGCTCATCTGTGCACTTCTATGCAGCTATTTGTCATCGAGACATATAAAATATGCATTAAAAATTAAAATCCCAAAAATGATAAGCCAGAGTGTACGGCAATGAGAGGATGAGTAGAGACGTATGATCTAGCTTACAAGTACTTGTTCTAAAACCCAATACTTTTTTAAAATTTCCTACTTCAGAAAAATAGGTATAAATAGTCTACCTAAGAATCTCGAATTCATAAAAATCATTCAAGTATCTGGTCATCTCGGACATAAAAACAACTTTACCACTGCTGCACTCAATGTTAATCTCTCTCTATGTGTCAACAGATATGGCCTAGGTAAGTGAGACCGGTGGAAGGAATATGCCGTTAACTCGCACAAGAACGCATTCAGGTCGAGTAGCTTCCAATTAAAAACCAGTCGATCGTCTGTGCCAAACTTACCTTAGACACCAAATTGTTGAGTCAGAACCAATTGGGTTAGCCTACAATCCAGACTCTAACCTCTGAGCCTAATTAGGTCTTGCTTGATCGTGACTCGATCTTGACCCAGACTTAATCCTATTAGGCTGGTCAATTTAAGCATTGTTGATCCCATCTAACCAACTCTTGATTCGGTTTGATCAACCGCTTAGACCTAATTGAGCTACCCAAGCCCGAACCCAATATTATGAATATGTCTTAGATCTGAAATTCTCAATTTTAGACCTAATTAATATTCCATAAACTTAATTCTTAATTAAGTTGGGTTCATAAACAAAATATGCACAATAAATCCTAGGGTTTCAGGATCTAGGGTTTTGCAGAAAGTAAGTTTTGGGTTTCTGATTAAGGACGAACACGCAGCACCCCTACACGTCATAAGAACACCCCATCGAATGGGAAGAGAGGGCCTTCAAACCCTTCTTTGTTCTTATGACCGGACGGCCAAGAGGAACGCCTTAATCAGGAACATTCAATACTACAAAACAATATCAGATCTATATCATATATCTCATATATAAAGTGGATCTAATCATGGCATATTTTGCATACATCTCATGTATCAAATCATGCATGTTTTCAGATCTAAATTATCACATAATAATCTAAAAAATTAGATTTAAATTGATCTAATCAAAATAAATTCTAATCTAGACAATTATGTAGAACTATTCTACAATTAGTCTAGTCATGCATCTATCATATCTCATATGATATTTAAAATTAAATAATTTTTATTTGCTGTTTATCAGATGTTATTGTAACACTTATAATATCAGAAAATAGTAAATAAGAAGATCTAAAATATGATTTAATCAGATTAAATCAAAGACATGCAAAACTATTCTATAGAACTATTCTATTCTAGAACTAGTCATGCATATCTTCATGTTCTTAGATCCAAATCATTTAATTTTAATTTTTCTGATTTTAGATCTGATCACATATCATGTGACATCTGAAATCACTTTATTTTCTAATTAAAATAAAATTAAAATCAGATCTAAATAATCTAGAACCTGGCTCTGATACCAGTTGAAGGGAAATCCTGATTTCCCGGTCCAGGTTCGTCCAGATCTGATTAGATCAAGAGATATATTTCAAAAATTTTCTCTTGATCTTAATCAGATCTTGATATGTTTCAGATCTAATTCTTATTATTTTAATAAATAAAATAAAACAAGATAAATTAAATCAAATTCAATTTACCTGATTTGGGTAATCCTATTACCCTGTAGATGATCCTGATTGCAGCGGAAGGTAGTGATCTGCAGCGGAGGTTCTGGATCTTAGCCACGCAAGCGCCTGGCCTCTACCGGTATCCACTCGGGTTGGATCTGGAGATCCTTTTCTTCTCTATCACACCTCCAAAAATCAGATCTGGATCTGATCTGGAGGATCTTCAAAACTCTTTTGAAGATCTGCAGTCGTCCTTTTGCAGCAGTGCAGCCTTCTTGCTTTTGATCGCCTTTCCTTGATCTGAATCGCACCAAACTAAGTCCAAAACCCCTTTCGGACGTGGAGAGCAAGGGGAGAAGAGACTATGGCATGGAGAAGGAGGGGAGAGGCAGCCTTGGGGCGTATCTAATAGCATTCTCTTTCACTTGGAATTAGGGTTGGGCGCAGGGTCTTATTTATAGACCTCTTGTGATCCAACTCCTCTTCCTCTCAACCAATCACAACCCTTTGTGAAATCAAATCTAAATCTGATTGGTTGGAATAGAGACCCCTGGATTCCTCCTTACAGGGTGCCTAAGACCAGTCAAACTGGATTCTTAGTAGAACTCTGATTGGAATCCAAAAGAGAGGTGGAGTCCTTGTCCAACAAGGACTCCTAGGCGCCTCCTACTTAGGCTCACGCCACCCTTGGCGTGCACCCTTCTCCTTGCCAGGTTCTGGCAGGGGGACAGGCCCCCACCAGCTCTCCAATAGGTGCATGACATGTGGTCAAAAGTCAAAGGATGAATGGTCAATGTTTGACCAGTCAAAGGTAGACTTTTGACCAAAGTCAAAGAACAAGAAATGGCAGGTGACCAAAAATGGCAGGTAATGTCTTACAAATAAGACAACCTATTCTGACTTGGACAACCTCCAGTCAGACCATATGAAGGCCTCTGATTGAGCACAAACTCCTTTGGCTCAGTCAGGACAACTTATTTATGATAGTAAAAGAAGAACGTTAGGTTCAATCGAGTGCTAGCACGATTTCCTTGAACCTAATTGAATCTCATTCAGATCAATTGAACTAGATGAGTTCAATTGATGATCACCAGACTCAAACCCTTGTTTGTGTGACCCAGTTAGGTTCAGTTCTGTATGGTAATGGGATATGTCATGATCTCTATCATAGACATCATCGAAACTCCTTTCGATGGATCAGAACTCTTCTGATTCGAACAGCTAGTATGATCGATCATCTAAATCATTCTAATTGCTCCCAAAATCCACCAGTGACACCTAGCAGTATATGGTGGCAACCCATCAGAGCTGAATGCGAACCTCTTGGTGCAGCTACCTGTGTCATTAAGTTCTTCTATCTTGAGCCCCGATCAGATTAGGGTTAAGGTGAACTCGTCAAACCCTAGTCTCTGTCATATGATGTAATCATTCGATTCGAGTCCAATGTGAAAATCTAAATAGAAACTCTTTCTATTATTTCACTCTGCCATGGCTATGGGCTTCAGGACTTGATTCTCATGATCATCATAGGGCTACTCCTCTACCACCGAGGTAGATAGATCCCATCTTGATGCAATCCAGTTCCTATAATGAACATGTCACAGCCAACATACACCTCAGGGTTCCATATGTCTAGGAGACCAAGTAATGGTGTAGTCAAACTATAACACCCTCAAGGTGAACTGCTGATGCATCTCAGGTCAAAGAACCAGACACACTACTGCAGCATCGAGTCAGTCATTGATGAGAAGGTAGACTTCCTAATGACTACTCGAGGTGGTCACGCTCAGTGCCCTCGTTCTCTAATGAGTACCTGTACTCTCACTCCGGTGTCTCCACACCGTAGACTCAAGACTCATCTACTAAAGAGAAGCGATCGTACACCAACCTTCCGGATCAATCACCATCCTCGTGATGATCCTATGGTCGGGAGCTGTTTATGAGTTAATAATGATTATTCATGTCTTAAATTTTCAACTCTTGAAAATATGAATTATCATTGCCATTAACTCAAAGGATGTATCACAGACACTAAATACACATGTGTGATAGAAAATAACACATTTCATTAATTATAGTCAAAATTACAATTTTGCCCCTAGAAGTGTATTACAAGTGTCAGCCAATTCTGGCTTCTAGGGCACATATATCTAACACTGACATCTTCATGTTGGCACTGAAGCTCATTAGACATCGAGCCCAACATGTAGTATTTGGCCTTATTATCTTCATCCATCCACTTAACAAGAGATGCTCTCTATTCAGCGGATGGATGAGCTGGTAAGGTGGGGGGTCCTGATCCAATACATGAGTTAACTTCTCAAAACCAAAAATGATTTTGAAGTTTCAGAGCCAATCCTTGTAATTGGGTTCGGTCAGTCTATGGGTGTCTAAGATATGTGCTAGTGGATTGAACGTAGTCATTTTCCTATAGAGTCAAAGTTTCTCATTAGATATTGTAATTAAGACTTGACCAATTTATTTAAAAATTTTATTTTTAAATAATTTAGCTTGCACTATTTTCTCGAATCGCTATACTTCCTCTGTAGAGATGCGAAAATCTCCATGATTAATGATTTCTAATGGGTAGTGCGATCCCACCAACTAACTCATCACCTCACCTAACAGTTATTGATGATGGGTTAGCCAATGAGTGTACAACTCTTGTTCAATGATTCTCTAATCATGGAGCATTTAAACTTGGTCTCTAATTCATGAATCTCACCGTGCTCGAAATATTGATCCACTCTTTAGTCAAGTCAAACCCACCATTTGCATAGATTGAATTCCTAATTGAGTCTCTCACCGTATCCAATATATTGAGCCTAATCCATCCTCCAACTCATATCATCCAATGCCTAATAGATATGGTTGTGTCTTTCTGGTGCAACTGAACTACTATAACTAGCCAAGAACAATCAACCCCTGGAAGGGCCTGCACATCTACAATGGTGGAAGACCTTAGTCTTAATCTTTTCTTAGCGAGATTTGATTTAGGTCTCATTAAACTAGACTTGACATAGTCGAAACCATTATGACTAACCTAGTGGCATGGGTTAGCTTGGATTATTGACCATCTCAGATCAGGATTGAGCCAACAAATATGGCTAGGTAAGTGAGACTGGTGGAAGGAATATGACATTAATTCGATAAGAATACATTCGAGTCGAGCAGCTCCCCGTTGAAAATCAGTTGGTCGTATTTGCCAAACTTACCTCAGACACCAAATTATTGAGCCAGAACCAATCAGGTTAGCCTACAATCTAGACTCCAACCATTGAGCCTAATTAGGTCTTAGCTTGATCAATAACTCACGTGACTCAATCTTGACCCAGACTTATTCCTATTAGGCTGGTCAATTTAAGCACTCTTGATCCTATCTAATCAATCCTTCATTCGATTTAATTAATCGCTTAGACCTAATTGAGCTACCCAAGTCTGAAACCAATTTTTTAAATATGTCTTAGATCATAAATTCTCAATTTTAGACCTAACATATTTCATAATCTTAATTCTTAATTAAGTTTAGGGTTCACAAAGAAAACATGTAAATAAAATCCTAGGGTTTCAGGATCTAGGATTTTACAGAAAATAAGTTCTTGATTTTTGATTAAGGATGAATGCACAGCACCCCTACACATCATAAGAACACCCCATCGAATGGAAGGAGAGGGTATTTAAATCCTTCTATATTCTTATGATCGGACGGCTAAGGGAAACAACTTAATCAGAAATATAAAAACTACAAAACTAGTTAGATCTACATCATATATCTCATATATAAAAATTGATCTAACAATAAACATATTTTTCATACATCTCATGTATCATATCATGCATGTTTATAGATATAAATTATCTCATAATTATCTAAAAAATTAAATTTAAATTGATCAGATCAAAATAAATTCTATTCTAGATAATTATGTAGAACTATTCTACAACTAGTCTGAACATGCATTCATCATATCTCATATGAATCAAAAATTAAATAATTTTATTTTCTATTTTTTAGATCCTATTATAATATATATAACATCAAAAAAAGTAAATAAATTAATCTAAAATTATAACTTAATTAAATTAAATTATGGTCATGCATGACTATAGATAGAATAATTCTATTTTACAACTAGTAAAGCATCTTATAGAACTTAGATCTAAATTATTTAATTTTAATTTTTTCTTATTTTAGATCTAATCATATCTCATGTGATATACAAAATCATCTAATTATTAGATCAAAAATAAATTTAAATCAAATCTAAATAATTTATGGAAACCTGGCTCAAATACCAGTTGAAGGAAAAAAAAATTTTCTCGGGTCAGGTTCATTCAGATCTGATTTGATCAAGAGAAATATTTCAAAAATTTTTCTCTTAAATCTAAATTTGGTCTAATACTTTTTAGATCTAATTTGATATATCTAATAAAATAGAATAAAAATAAATTAAATTAGATTTAATTTATACCTTATTCTTGGGTAATCTAATTATCCTATGATGATCCAGCTGATTGCCTGATGTTCTGAATGCAGCCATGCAATCGTCTGGCCTCTACCGGTATCCACTTAGGCAAGATCTGGATATCACCTCCTTCTCGATCTATCCTCCAATGATTAGATCTGGATCTAATCTTGATGATCTTCAAAACAACTTTTGAAGATTCGATATCCTCTCTTGCAGCAGTGCTGCCATCTTCCTTTCTTGTCGCCTTTCTTTTGCCTAGATCGCACCAAACTGAAGCCTGAAACCTCTTGGGCATGGAGAAGAGAGAGAAGATCTGAGGTAGGCATGGAGGAGAGAGGGAGAGAGCAATATGGCATGGGCTAAGGGAGAACTTCTTAAAAGCTAGGCGCAGATAGGGTTTTCATAGACCCTGCTGTGCCATGCAGTGCCACATCATCCCAGCCAATCATGTCTCTCCATGCATTCAGATCTAAATCTGATTGATGGGATGACATAACCAAATCCAATTAGATGAGAGCTCCTCTCCAATACCCTTAGATGGCGCCAAGGCTGGTCAAAGTAGAGTCCCTTGGCGCCATCTAGTTTGATTCCAAGAAGCAACCTAGAGTCCCATCTGTATAGGACTCTAGGCATCCCTATCCTTAGGTACATGCCTCCCTAGGCATGCACCCCCTCCTTTTCTCTTTCTAGCAAAATGATAAGCCCTTATCTGCTCTCCTATGGGTGCATGACATATGGGCAGATGTCTAAGTGTCAAAGGTCAATGTTTAACCAAAGTCAAAAGATAAGAATTAGCAGGTGACGAAAAATGGAAGGTGTTGTCTTAAATTTATCTTATAAATTAACACAACCCTTTTCTGACCTGGACAAGCTCCAGTCAGACCCAGTAAAGGTACCTGAGTGAGCAAAAATATATTTAGCTCAGTCGAGATAACTTTTAATGATTATAGAAGAAGAACATTAGGCTTAATCATGTGCTAGCACGATTTTCTTAAACCTAATTGAATCTAATTCAAATCAATTAAATTGAGTTAGTTCAATTGATGATATCTAGATCCAAACTCCTATTTGTGTGATCTAGTTAGGTTCAGCTCTATATGGTAATGAGATATGTCACGATCTCAATCATCGACATTATCGAAACATCTTTTGATGGGTCAGAACTTTTCTAATTTAAATAACTAGAATGATCGATCATCCAAATCATTTTAATTACTCCCAAAATCCACTAGTGATATTAGCAGTATATGGTGGCAACCCATCAAAACTAAAAACAAACCTCTTGGTGTAGTTACATGTGCGATTAAGTTCTTCTATGTTGAGTCCCAATCAGATTAGTGTTAAGGTGAACTGATCAAACTTTAATTTTTGTTATATGATTTAATCATTTGATTCAAATCCGATATTAAAACCTTAATAGAAACTCTTTCTATTATTTCACTCTGCCATGGCCATGGGCTTATGGACTTGATTCTCATGATCATCATAGGGCTACTCCTCATCTACCGAGATAGATAGATTTCCTCTTAGTGCAATGCAATTTCTACAATGAACATGCTATAGCCAACATACACCTCAGAATTCCAAATGGCTAGGAGATCGAGTCATGGTGTAGTCAAACTATAACACCCTTAAGGTGAACTATCGATGCACCTCAGATCAAAGAACCAAACACACCACTGTAGCTTTGAGCCAGTCATCAATGAAAAGGTAGACTTCCTAATGACTGCTCAAGGTGGTCATGCTCAGTGCCCTCATTCTCTAACGAGTATCTATACTCTCGCTCCAATGTCTCTACACCATAGACTCAAGACTCATCTACTATAAAGAAATGATTGTACACTAACCTTCTAGATCAATCACCATCCTCATGATGATCCTACGGTCGGGAGCATTTTATGAGTTAATAATTAAAATTTATATCTTAAATTTTTAACTCTTAAAAATAAGAATTATCATTACCATTAACTCAAGGAATGTATCATAGACACTAAATATACACTGTGATAGAAAATAATTCATTTTATTGTTTGTACTTAAAATTATAATTTTACCATTAGAAGTGTATAACAAGTGCCAGCTAATTCTGGTTTCTAGGGCACACATATCTAACATCTGCTAGTTCAGATGAGGTTGGATTCGACCTTGGAAGATAGGTCGAAGGAGATCACAGACAAAGAGTGGATGTCCTTGGAGAAAAGGGCATGTGCCATGATTAGGGCTTGTTTGGTGGATGAGATTTTATATGTTGTGTTGGAGGTGAGAATACCCAAAGGATTATGATCGAGGTTGCAGTAGTTGTACATAGAAAAGAACATGTGCAATAAGTTGATGCTGAAAAAGTAACTATATATCCTTCGGATGTAGGAGGACGAGGATGTTGTGGGGCATATTCAGCAGTTCAAATGGATGAGCATGGACTTGTTTAATATAGGGATGGATTTAGAAGAGGAGGATGAGAGTTTATTGTTGCTATGTTCGCTATCTAGGAGCTTCGATCCATTGGTGACAACCTTGCTATATGGTAAGGAGACATTGGTGTACGAGAAAATCGTATCAGTGCTCAGGTCCAATGAGCAGCGAGAATGAATGATGAAGAGGCAGGTCTTTCAAGAGAGTCTTGTGCTTTTAGAGAAGCACAAAAAGGAGAAGAAGAAGGGCAAACAGAGGGGCAGCAAGGGATCCAAGAGATGCATCAGGTGCGGAGAAGTATGGCACTTTAAGCGAGAGTATCTACTTTGGAAGAAGTGCAAGGGAGGAGAAAGCTCAGATTCCATCAGTACAATCGTTGAAAGTAAAGATTTGGATGTGCTCTTGGTGGTATCGAAGGAGCCCATAGAGTGCAGTGTATCTGAGATGATTTTGGATAGGTCTACAGAGTACAAAGGGTCTGAAGGGTTAGCAATGGTGTTCGAGGTATAGTGGCAGGCCCAGCAGTGCTGTGTTGGGTGGTTGGCCTCGGGAAACTCAGAGATAGAGTCGGCTTTTGCGGCATCAGGTGGAGCACCGGGCTGAGGTGGCTTCATGGATGGAGGAAGCTGTGATATGGATTCAGAGCAGGGGTGTAGAGGGAGGACCTATATCCCAGCACCAGTGCCAGGGCTGTACAGATCCAAGTGGAGAGGATTATGTAGGAAGATAGGCATGGCTCTAAGGGGACAGTGTTAGGTGGAGCATCAGGATATGCGGCGAGTGCTGGTAAAGGAATGTTGCATGATCTCCAGGAAAATTCAAGATAGGTGATGTAGCTGCTAAGTAGAAGGATACCTACAACTACAATGGTGGTGTAGAGAAACTAGCCAAGAACTTTAGTGGTGGAGGCAGTCATCTCAAAGGCCTCAAAGGGAGCTCAGTAGTTGAAGAAGAATGGCAGTGGCAAGATGAGCATGAGGAGCTATCAGGACATGCAGGGACAGTAGGATCATGTAGGAGGATTTTGCCAGGTGTGCCAAGGCTTGGGCACACCAAGATGGAGATTGTAGGTGGTGTTGTCCTCCCAAGCCTTGGGAGACCATGCGTGGAGCTAGGGTAAGGGCTCCGGAGAGGCTAGGACAGGTGTGGTCCTAGGGCTAGGACAGGAGTTGTCCTAGGGTGGAGGCAGCATGTAGCTCTCCATGGGCTTGAGGTTTGGGTATTGAGGGCCTCAAGGGGCTTGGTTGGTACTTCAGAGATCTGAGATTTAAGGTGGAGCAAGAAATCAAAGTCGGAGAATCAAGACTATAGAAAGAACATTTTCTGCAGGTTAGTCAGCTCAGTCCAAAACTAGGTCGGCTAAGTCTCAGAGCATAGGCAAAACAGAGAGCTACACACTCGAAACTACTTGCATGGCACGGGGCTGAGCTAGCTCAGTTACTATGCTGGCTCAATTTCAGACTAACCTAACCTAGTGGAACTTAGTCGGCTAAGTGCTAAGACTGAGCTGACTCAGTGCGCGGATAGAGTTACACGAGGGTCTGTTTTGGGCTAGGGTCTGGGTTGATCCTAGGGGTCTTAAGGCCTAATTTTAGAGGTCTTAAGGAGGCTAATTTCATGCATTGGGTTAGCCGGAGAGTTTTTTGGTCGGATCTAATGGCTACATATAAATACATAGGTTATATTAGAATTTCATTATGTTATGGAATGCAGACCTTTTCTCTCTCAACTCTCTTTTCTCTTATCTTTGGTTCCAACACCAAAAACTCATGTTTCTTAGATCTTCTTTAGTTTGTTGGATTAACACCTAGGTTTATGCAAGAGATCGAATCTATGGCTGTGGCTTCGAGCAGTCGTAGGAACAACACTTCTACTAACCCAAAGCTGGAAAAGATTAAGCAGAAGTTGATATTATAGTCTGTGGAAAGCAAGGTATCAGGAAAGGTTAGAGGGTGTAATCGGTGTGGGCAGATAGGTCACAGAAGTAGGAATTGTCCTAATAATGTCTCAGTTTAGAATATCCCATCAGTAAGTAAAATGAGAAGTAGTACCAATGAAGAGGAAGCCAGCATGTATCAGCAAGATCAAATGTTTAAGTGAGAACAATGAAAAGAAAGGTAAGATACCCTTATAGTGAATAAAATGATTTTGTTTGTCAGGAGTTCATGAATGAAATGGGAGTTATATAATATCCAATGTTTTAATTTTGTTGCATGCAAATTTTGAGGACAAAATTTATTTTAAGAGGAGTAGAATGTAACATCCCGAACCAACAAAATAATAAATCAAAAGATTTGTGTTTGTGTATATGTGCCAAAGCAATTTACTTATGGTATATTTGAGCCATTTGAGTATAAATTATGATTATCTATCATTTCGGATCCTAAAATTTTTCTAAGTCTGAAAGCTAGCACCTATATGGGGAGCTAAACAAAATATGGATTTTCTTGAAATAAAATTTAGTGGTAATTGATCCTTAAGTTTATGTGAGATGCAATATGATTTTTAATGAATTGTAGAGACCATTTAACCTATTTGTTCTGAAGTAGGAATGTTTTAAAAGTATTGGGTTTTAGAAAATTTGGACTAGAACCCAAATTTTGGAATCTTATTTTTAGGGATTTTAATTTTTATGATATTTTTATTGATTCCAAATAGGGGGTATTTCCTTATTTACATTTATGTATTAAAGTTACATTAACTTAAAAAAGAAATGTAAATAAATAGAGTATCAGGCAAGCCACTTTCTGAGTGAAGCTGTGAAAAGAGTACCAAGATAAAATTTTTGGAACTCTGAAGAAAGAGTATCAAGATAAAATTTCTAAAACTCTGGGGATTGAGAAGTCTTGGCCTAAACTCGAGGCAACTCAAGTTTTAGGCAACAAAAATCAAATTTCTATTTTCTAGAGAGCGAGACATCTCGATTTAGAATCGAAAGGTCTCGGTTGTGTTAAGATGTCGCGACTTGAAAGCAAGATGTCTCGATTTGCGAGAATTTGTAGAAGCAGTGTTTAATTGATAGTGCTTTAAGTTAAAAATTTTAAATCATTTTAAATGGGATGACTTATTAGCAAGGTTATATAAAGAAATGGTTGTAAAATCATCTGAGTAACACCTGTCAAGTTGGAAATTAGGTGGATTCTTATTGCTTTGACAGCAAGCAAATCTTTTATAGTTTATTCTTTTCCAAAGCATATAGCTACTGATTTCCTTTTCATTTGTGGGAATTTCCTAAGTGAAATAGAAAGGTCTGAGAAAGGAAAAGAGCAAGGTGGGTTTTATTTTTAGATAGTAATCAAAGAAAATTTAGTTAGGGAAAGGTGATTTAGTGGTGGGTTGGGTTGAAGGAGAGCAGTTGCTGATTTGGAAAGAAGGAAGTTTACTTTGCTAACAATAGGATTTTCGAGCTAGTGGAGGGGAAGAAAAGAATTAAAAAGATTTAGTCAGTTAGCTAATGAATGTTGGAGGTGAGCGGTTTCCATCTAACCATGGTGTTTTTAAAATATTTTGTTATGTAAAAGATTTTTTTGAAAAGCAAAGCAGTTTCTTGGTATTTTATAGTTTACATGTTTGTAAACAAACAAGTAAAGAAGCATGGTTTCTAAATAGCTTTTGTGTATTGCATACACAAGTGATTGTGCATATAATTTTGAGATCATGGCTTTGGTAATGCTAAATGCATGGTATAATGATCTATTATATGGTTTCATTTCTTACATGGTTTACTTTGTTTATATGCCATGGGGCCTGTTGGTGTAGAAATCCGTGTGACCGCCAAAGGTAGCTGGAGCTGAGAAGGTGAGGCCGTCGATAGGACCTGCAAAATAAAGTCCAAACCGAAGGTGGATGGCTTTGGCTAGATTCTCTGATGCTCAAGTTAATTCTTTGGCCAACTGGATGTTAGATATGTGCCTTAGAAGCCAAATTGACTAACACCTATAATACACTTCTATAGACAATATTATAATTTTAACTATAAATTAATAAAAAGATTATTTTTTATCACAGTATGTATTTAAAGTGTATGTGATATATCTTTTGATTTAATGGTAATGATAATTCATATTTTCAAAGAGTTGAAAATTTAAATCATGAATTTTCATAATTAACTCATAAACTACTCCCGACCGTAGGATCATCATGAGGATGGTGATTGATCTGGAATGTTGGTGTATGATCGCTTTCTTTGAGTAGATGAGTCTTAAGTCTATGGTGTGGAGATATCGGAGCGAGAGTATACGTACTCGTTAGAGAATGAGGGCACTGAGCATGACCATCTCGAGCATTCATAAGAAATTCTACCTTCTCATCGATGACTGGCTCGATGTTGTAGTAGTGTATCTAGTTCTTTGACCTATGGTGCATCAGCAATTCTGCTTGAGGATGTTGTAGTTTGACTACACCATAACTTGATCTCCTAGCCATTTGGAATCCTGAGGTGTATGTTGGCTATAGTACATTCATTGTAGGAATTTGATTGCACCAATAAGGAATCTATCTATCTTGGTAGATGAGGAGTAGCCCTATGATGATCATGAGAATTGAGTCTATAAGCCTCTGGCCATGGCGTTGTGAAGAAGATAGAAAAAGTTTCTATAAGTGTTTCACATAAGACTCGAATCGAATGATTAATTCATATGATGGATATTGGGTTTGATGAGTTCACCTTAACCCTAATCCTGTCGGAGCTCAAGATAGAAGAACCCAATCACACAGGTAGCTATACTAAGAGATTCACTTTTAGTTCTGATGGATTTTCACTATATACCGCTCTATGTCACTGATGGATTTTGGGAGCAATTAGAATGATTTTGATGATCGATCATTCTAATTGTATGAATCAAAAAAGTTGTGGTCTATCGAAAGGTGTTTCGATGATGTCAATGATGGAGATCATGATATGTCTCATTACCATATGAAACTGAACCTAACTGGGTTACACAAACAATGGTTTGGATCTAGATGTCATCAATTGAGCTAACCTAGTTCTATTGATTTGGATTAGATCCAATCAGGTTCAAGGTAATCGTGCTAACACACGATTGAGCCTAACTTTCTCCTTCTGTAATTTTTTTGATTCATCATAATTAAGATAAATTTAATTTGACTCATTTCTATATCTTGAATGGGTTTATTTTCATCTGACTGGAGTAAGTTCAGATCAAATTAATTATGAAAATTAAATTTATTCCAAGTGCAATTGGACTAGGGTCAATAGTTGACCCAATTGAGAGAATTGAGGGTCACATGATTAGAGAATTTTATAAAATTTTTTAGAAATTATTTTACTATAATTTTTTGTTACGTGATATCACACGAGCCATGCTTTGGGTGTGGAAAATTTTGTGATTTTTGGAGGTGCTTAGATTGGGTTTTGATAGAGCTTAATTTAGATTAAACTCTTGAGGGAAGAGTCCTAGATGCACATGGACTCTTCCTTATCATTTTATGCCGCTCCCTTCCAAATAGATTTTTGGTATCAAAACTAGATGGGATCTAGGGTTTTTCATGAAGATCCGGTCCAAGAGTCCCAATGGTCAAATTAATAAGATTTTTAATCAAAAAGGACTCTTTTGAAGGGAAAACCTAATTTCCCAGTCCAGGTTCATCCAGATCTGATCAGATCAAGAGATATATTTCAAAATTTTTTCTCTTGATCCTAATCAGATCTTGATATGTTTCAGATCTGATTCTTATTATTTTAATAAATAAAATAAAATAAGATAAATTAAATCAAATTTAATTTACCTGATTTGGGTAATCCTATTACCTTGTAGATGATCCTGATTGCAGCGGAAGGTTCTGGATCTAGCCACGCAAGTGCCTGGCCTCTACCGGTATCCACTCGGGTTGGATCTGGAGATCCTCTTCTTCTCTATCATGCCTCCAAAAATCAGATCTGGATCTGATCTGGAGGATCTTCAAAACTCTTTTGAAGATTTGCAGTCGTCCTTTTGCAGCAGCGCAGCCTTCTTGCTTTTGATCGCCTTTCCTTGATCTGAATCGCACCAACCTAAGTCCAAAACTCTTTTGGATGTGGAGAGCAAGGGGAGAAGAGACTATGGCGTGGAGAAGGAGGGGAGAGGCAGCCTTGGGGCGTGGGGTTTCTCAATTGAATTGCATTCATTAGAATCTGAGTTGGGCGCAGGGTCTTATTTATAGACTAAGCGTGATCCAACTCCTCTTCCTCTCAACCAATCACAACCCTTTGTGAAATCAGATCTAAATCTGATTGGTTGGAATAGAGACCCCTGGATTCCTCCTTAGAGGGCACCTAAGACCAGTCAAACTGGATTCTTAGTAGAACTCTGATTGGAATCCAAAAGGGAGGTGGAGTCCTTGTCCAACAAGGACTCCTAGGCGCCTCCTACTTGGGCTCATGCCACCCTTGGCGTGCGCCCTTCTCCTTGCCAGGTTCTGGCAAGGGGACAGGCCTCCACCAGCTCTCCAATAGGTGCATGACATGTGGTCAAAAGTCAAAGGGTCAATGGTCAATGTTTGACCAGTCAAAGGTAGACTTTTGACCAAAGTCAAAGAACAAGAAATGGCAGGTGACCAAAAATGGCAGGTAATGTCTTACAAAATAAGACAACCTATTCTGACTTGGACAACCTCCAGTCAGACCATATGAAGGCCTCTGATTGAGCACAAACTCCTTTGGCTCAGTTAGGATAACTTATTTGTGATAGTAAAAGAAGAACGTTAGGTTCAATCGAGTGCTAGCACGATTTCCTTGAACCTAATTGAATCTCATTCAGATCAATTGAACTAGATCAGTTCAATTGATGATCACCAGATTCAAACCCTTGTTTGTGTGACCTAGTTAGGTTCAGTTCTATATGATAATGGGATATGTCATGATCTCTATCATCGACATCATCGAAACTCCTTTCGATGGATCAGAACTCTTCTGATTCGAACAGCTAGAATGATCGATCATCTAAATCATTCTAATTGCTCCCAAAATCCATCAGTGACACCTAGCAGTATATGGTGGCAAACGATCAGAGCTGAATGCGAACCTCTTGGTCCAGCTACCTGTGTGATTAAGTTCTTCTATCTTGAGCCCCGATCAGATTAGGGTTAAGGTAAACTCGTCAAACCCTAGTCTCTGTCATATGATATAATCATTCGATTCGAGTCCAATGTGAAAATCTAAATAGAAACTCTTTCTATTATTTCACTCTGCCATGGCCATGGGCTTCAGGACTTGATTCTCATGATTATCATAGGGTTGCTCCTCTACCACCGAGGTAGATAGATCCCATCTTGATGCAATCCAGTTCCTATAATGAACATGTCACAGCCAACATACACCTCAGGGTTCCATATGGCTAGGAGACTGAGTAATGGTATAGTCAAACTATAACACCCTCAAGGTGAACTGCCGATGCATCTTAGGTCAAAGAACTAGACACACTACTGCAGCATCGAGTCAGTCATTGACGAGAAGGTAGACTCCCTAATGACTACTTGAGGTGGTCACGCTCAGTGCCCTCGTTATCTAACGAGTACCTGTACTTTTGCTCCGGTGTCTCCACACCGTAGACTCAAGACTCATCTACTAAAAGAAGCGATCGTACACCAACCTTCCGGATCAA
>QRFJ01006015.1:0-46071 GCA_006176705.1 Cocos nucifera | reverse complement strand
GACTGGATCAGTTCTCCTCCGTTCGATCGATTTTGTTTATACTTAGAAGCTTCGCACGCTGGGCTCAGACTTCAGCTTCCCCCATTCGTAGTCGCCCTCTTTCGATTTTTAAACATCCCCTTCGGATCTATCATACTGAACTTCTTTCGGTTTGTCATAGGTTTTCTCTTCCTCTATCGATTGATCGAAGTCTAGCTGAGCATTTTGCTTTTTAGAAATTTTTATACCTTCAAGCGCCATCCTTTCACGAAGGATTGATGGTACTTTTTCCTCCAGGTTGATAAGAATTGATTATTGAAAGGTGCCCTTCTTCTATTCACAACTGAAAAGAAAAGTTTTTTTTTGTACATTGCCCGACCTTGCCATTAGGTCTTCCTTCATAGGGTTATATTAGAGAGTCAGTTCACCAAGCTCCTAGCTTAGACGGAGCCAACCTTAATTCCTCCGATAAACTCAAGATGTACCGAGCTCCTCTTCTTTCTGACCTTCTAAAAGAATAGATCTTATTCAACCCAGGTCTGAGTCTCCGCGATCCTACTGGTACATCTTTTGATTTTTGAATCCACATGATTTTGCGCACCTATATTGCCACTGACCGCTCTTCTTTTCTTGCTACAGAGATGGACGCGCAAGCTACCAAGATGCTTACCAAAGGGCTCTTCACCAAGAAAAGGAAAGAAAAGGCGCAAGATGACAGCTCAAAGAGGGCGAAGGTCGGTGTTTCCAGCTCCGGAGTCCCAGCCTCCACTATCGCTACATTCGAGGTCATCGTCAGCATCGAGATTGCCCCAACTATCGAGGTTGACACTGCTAGCATGGGCCCGATGCCTTCCATGCCCTCAGGTCCCTCCAGTGGGAATCGAGTTTCAGAGCCCCCTATCAAGAAAGGGATAGGAGAGAAAAGAAAAAAGAAAGTCATTGCGAAGACGTCCTGTAAGGCTCGCTTAGGCGGACCGGATGGAGACGATAATGAACAAGGGAAGAATCCCTTCGATAATCCGAAGATTGTCTGAGATCTTTCCGACGGGTTTGCCATGCTCGAGGTGGTGGACCAGATGGCCGACATGGACCAATGGTAGCTCATCTGGAGTTCTCTCGGAACCATCCTCAAGGTGATTGTTTTGTTGCTTGACTCTTTCTTTTCTCTTCTGCACTTTTCTTCTTCTCTCCTTCTTCTCTCTCTTTTTTTTTTAACACCAATTGTTTGTTACAGTTGGATCATCAGATGCTCGCTCACATCAAGAGGGTGCGTCGTTAGGAGGCGGAGGCACAGAAGGCCTAGGAGGACCTTCGAGCCAAGGTCCACCATCTTCGAAAAAAGATCGATGAGGTCGAGCATCTTGCCAAGGAGAAGGCAGCGAACATTGAAAGTCTTCAGGATGCGCTCCGTAAAGAGGAGTTCGCCTCGGTCAGACTAAAGGCTGCACTGGCCCTGGAGGAGGAGAGGAGGAAGGAAGTCGAAAATAGGGTTACTGAACTGGAGATCCAAATGGCGAAGTCGATCTCGAAGGTAATGACCTGGACCGTGGAAGAGTTCAATACCTCTCCCAAAATGCGAAACCTGAACGTCAAGTTTGGCTAGGAAGCATTTATCAAGGATTTCAAGCTCTACAAAGGCAGAATAGCCCAAAGGTTCCTCGAGCTTGACCTTAGCTTTCTGGAGGAGGAGGAGGAAGACGACGTGAAGGCGAGACCGTCTAATTTTGTAGTCAACCTTTCCTTCAATGAGCCCGCTTCTGGCCCATCTGAACCTACTGCAGACGTGCCCAAACCAGTTCGAGAACCTGAGGCGGTCGAGAATGATCCGACTCTGCCCTCCGAGGTTAAGATCCTCGAGTAGTTGTACATTTTTTTTTGTGTCTTGTACTCAAAAATTTTGATTAAATGAAGTAAATTTTTTTAATACCCTTGAGCACTTTTCATATTTCGAATGCAGTCTCTCACCAATGCTAATCCACTACCTCAGGGGGTTCCGATAAAGCCCTTGATAAAGAACCTGAGGAAGAAAGTTCATCTTCTTAGGAAGAAGTTGAAGAAGACGGAGGATAATCTTCGAACCTCACGAAAGAATGCTTCTGAGGTGACCAAAGAGGTCACTCACCTCCAAGGCTTGCATATGAAGGAAGCGGTGAGCTTCAATATTCGAAAGGGCAGCTTTGAGAAGGAGATCACCGAACTCAAAAGAAATGTTGAGGAGGTGGGTATGAAGGCTGATTATAATATGATGGTTGGTTAAACTGACTAGGCTGACCATTATTATAGGCATAATTTTGATAATTTTGCTCAAGTGAAATTTGGGTCTGAGCCTGAGTCTGTTGGGATGTCCAAGAAAAATTAAAGTTACTCCAATCTGAATTATATGAATTTGAAAATGGATCATTAATCAATTTGGAGTATCCTTGAGTAGCTTGAACTTGTTCTTGGATAAAATATGGAAACTGTGCAGTCATAGGACATTCACTTACATGATGGGTTGGACTAGCATAGATTGAATAATTCTCCTGATAATTAGAAGATGATGTGAATTGTGTAGGAGATTGTTGACCTAGGGTTAGGAGTTGATCTATTTTCTGAGCAAGAAGGTCAACTTTACCTAATTTTTGGACTATTAGGTTCATATTAGCCATTTGATTATTAGGTTTAATATAAATCAACCATTCAATTAAGTTCAACTAAATCAGAAAAAGCGATTTCCTACCATGCATGTATTAGTGTAACCCTAATGTATGGTTTAAAAATTTTTAGAATTTTTTTTTTATATTTTTTTATTATTTTATTATATTAAAGATTAATTATTTTATTTATTAATTAAGTCTAAATATTTTTTTAATATTTTTTAGTTAGTTAAATTTAATTTTTATTTTATTTTATTTTATTTTTTTAGAGGAGAAAGGAAAAAGAAAGAAAGAAAAGTTCTAAAGAAGAGATCCTAAGGAGTCCTAGAATTAAGAAGAGAGAGAAGAATTAAGTTTAATTAGGTTTGATGTTGGTTAGCAATCAAATTGGTCAATCAATCCTGACTAAGGGTTATCCTAAATCTAGACAGCTCCTAACTACCAAGGTCACCTTCAAGCCCTCCAAGTGTAGGATTAGCCAATCAACTGGCCAGGTAAGTGTCAGGTTGGTGGGAGTCCCCCCGTTGCTTGCCTTAGACACCAATTGTGCTTGGCAAGGTAAGCGAACGGAACCAATTAGAAACCACCTTCCTTCGGGCCTAATCGTCCCTGAACCACTTTCCTAGACACCAGTCAAATTGACTTATCCTAACCCGGTTCAACTCTTAGGATTCCTTATCCTATTGAGCTTGAGTTCCTAGGGTTGATATCTAATTGATTTTAAAATTAAAAGCTTAGGTCAATGCAGGATGCTGGTTGATTGTTTGTGGGCTAAGGAAGGGTGATCAAATCCCTACCTTATCTTATTTAATTAGGTATTGCCCTTAATTTGATTTAATATGATATGCAAAAAAAAAATTCAATCAAAGGGTTCTATGCAATTTAAACTAGATGCTCTGAAAGGCTTACCTTGCCTCCAGCAATCACCAAAAAAAATAAAAATAAAAATAAAGATAAAAATAAAACTAATATGATGCATGCTCTAAGCAGTTAGGGTTTCTAATCTTATCATGAGCTTTTAATTAGATTTAAATGAATATTTTTTTAAATTAATTTAAAAATAAAATAAATAAATAAATAAATAAAAAAGAAAGAGGACTAGGGTTAGGATTGATCTCACCAGGCAAAACTTCTGATTCTTTTTGTTCTTCTTTTTTTTTTCTGCAAAATAATAAAAAAAATTAGCAAGAAAATAAAAATTTTATTTATAATTTTTTTTATAGAAAAATTAAAGAGATCAAAAATTTAATATCCGTGCCTTCCCCGGCAACGGCGCCAAAAACTTGATAGGAAGGGTTTGCCAAAATTATTTTTAAAATAAATCAAAGAAATAAAAATCAAAAATCAAAAACCTTCCTCGGCAACGGTGCCAAAAATATGATAGGGACACAATGTTGTCGTTAAGACACCGTGTTTATCAGTTTAATCCGACTTCTTAAAATAATTAAAAATCAGTAGATAGCAGTGAGTCGGGTCGAATCCACAGGGAAGGTAGTATTTTTAGATTTGAAATCTTTGATTTTATAAAAGAAAAAGAAAAGAGAAGAGTTTTGGGATCAAAAGTGAAGTCGGAAAATAAAAAAAGTAAAAATTAAAAGATGCAGAAATTTAAACTTGGTACTAAGATCTACTAGTTAGATCTTAGTATCTACTTGCAAGGCAATAATTTAAAGTGCAGAAATTAAATTACAATAAAAATTAAAGTACAAAAATAAAATTTTTATTAATTAAAATTTCAAAATTTAAATACATAAAATTTAAAAAAAATAAAATAGCCTGATCTCTGATCTTGGATCGGCATTGGCAGAAAGATGGTGTAGAAGCTCGGCTCTTCTTCTCGGCACCCATTGCTTCGAAGCAACCTTTAACCCATAGCCTAACTTTGCCCTGTACCAAAGCTTCACCTTGATCGGAGATGTTGATTTCTGAAGGCCTAGGGTCCTTTTTATAGTGCTAGGAGGGCTGGATATTTTTTTCTAAAGGCAATGTGGGACTAATAAACTTTGTAATTATCAAAATTTGAATAAAATTCGAATTAAAATAGCTCTGATACATCTCTAATAAATCTGATAAAATCTAGCCATTCAATAAGAATCCAACGGTCCAAAAATCATCAAAATCGGATGCAGATCAACTCAGATCAGATCGGATTAAATTCTGGCCGTCCGATCGCGCTTCATTGAGGAAATCTGGCCGCAAATCGCGCTTCGGAAGTCCTGATCACCGCCGGGAGCATTCTGGACCGTTGGATCAAAGCTGGAATCAGGCGCTGCCGTTCGATGGTGATCCGAGTGAAATTGGCAACCGAAAAAAATGCTGACCGTCCGATCTTAACCGTAATCAACCGCAGTCGTCCGATCGCGCAATCACTGTTCCCTTGGACCGCGTAGATCGGCTGCACCGCACACCGCAACCAATCAATGCTTCTGTCGCCGAGTGAAATGACCAGATTGCCCTGTGAGCCGCGATAAATTTCTGTAGACCCTTTAAGGGTCTAGGTCCACCACGTGGCAGGCTCTGATTCGCTGAATTTTGCTGAGCTGACGGTCCACGTCTGGATCGTAGACCGACTGATGGCTTCAATGGCTGAGTCGGCTTTGATGGCTTGGCTTGGCTTGGTGGCTCGGCTTGCGGAGCCGACTGAGCCGTTTTCTTTTTTATTTAATTTTTATTTATTTTATATTTTTAAAAATTTATATCTTTTCTATTTTAGCTCCATTTTTTTTGAAATTTATTTTGTTGTGATAAAAAAAATGAGCTCTTTCTATTAATAATAAAATTTTATTTTTTAATTTTTATTATTTTTTATTATTTTTTAATTAATTTTTTAATTAATAAAAATATAATTTTTTTAAAAATTATATATAAATTGATTAATAATTTTTAAAAATTAATATAAATTAATTAATAAATTAATACTTTTATTGATAAATTTATGATGCTTATCATGCACCAATCTATCTAGATCAATCATCATTTCCATGATGATCCATCAATTAGGAGTATTTAAAAATTAATCACCAATGACACATGCCTCAAATTCTTAACTTTTGAAAATATGTGTCATCATTTTATTAATTTCTTGGATGATTCATGGATACATAAACAATATGAATAAAAATAAAAATTTAATTTTATTAATAATAAAAATATTAAATATAAAATTATATCCTAAAATAAAATATGTATCGATCTGATTGGCTTCTAGGACATACATCTAAAAGAATATAGTATCTAAAACTACTATAGCAAGATTGAACCTTAGGGTAGCGCAACATCCCAAGCCTTTTAAGGTAGCCTGGGTTAATAAGAAAACTTTGCCTATAACTAAGAGATATTTAGTGCCTACTAAAATAGGAGATTATGAAGACAAGGTGTATTGTGATGTTTTACCTATGGATATAGGGGTATTTTGGATGCCCATGGCTTTATGACTTAGATATGACCAACCATGGTAGGTAGAGAACACTTATGTGTTCAAGTATAAATGTAAGAATATCATTTTATTCCCCGCCAAACCTATAAGAAATCTACATATAAGAATAAATCACTCCTTTAGGTTCCTATTAGAAAATATTTTGAACCATTGTGACTTCCAAAAAGAGAGTCTAAGTAGTAAATGTTAGTTAGCACTATAGCTAGAGGGGCACCTTTTGAGTACATGGAACATAAGTCTGAGTTCCTTCCTAAGATAGGTGAGTTATTGGTCAACATTCCTAATATTGTTACTTACTAGCTTCCTAGTGAGTTACCACCTATGAGGGATATCCAATACACCATAGATTTGGTCTCAAGTTCTCAATTACCTAACCTTCCCCATTATAGATTGAAGCCTAGGAAATGTGTTGAGTTGAATAGTTAAGTGGAAGAGATTCAAGCCAATGGTTTTGTTAGGCATAGTCTTAGCCCTTGTGTTGTGCTTGCTCTCTTGGCTCCTAAGAAAGATGGATCTTGGTGGATCTGGATAGACAATAGAGCCATCAATAAAATTACAATCAAGTATAGGGTTTCTATACCTAGACCTGGGGATATGTTAGACATGTTAGCTAGCTCTAGTTGGTACTCAAAGATAAATCTACATAGTGGATACCATCAAACATCATGAGATGAATGGAAAACTACATTTAAGACTTGCAATGGCTTGTATGAGTGGTTAGTCATGTTCCTTGATCTTTTGAATGCCTTACCTTTATGAGGGTTATGACACATGTTCTTCAACCATTGATACGTAAATCCTTGTAGTCTATTTTGATGATATCCTGGTCTATGGTAAGTTGAAAGAGGAGCATATAAGACACCTTTGAGAGATATTTATCACCCTTAGGAATGCCAAGCTTTATGCTAACCTTAAGAAATACATTTGCCTATACACTACTGTTCTCCTTCCAAGCTTCATTGTTTCTATGTAGGGTATGGCAACAAATCCTACTAAGGTTAGAGCTATTAGGGAGTGTTTCAAACCTATATCCCTTTTTGAGGTCTGTAGTTTCTATGATTTAGCTTCTTTCAATAAACACTTTATTAGAGGTTTTAGCACTATATATCATGGCACCTATCACTAACTGTTTTAAGAAAGGAGATTTTCATTGGACTCCTATAGCTGCTAAAGCATTTGGAGAAATTAAATAAAAGATGACCGAAGCACCTATTTTGTGGCATCTTGATTTTGATAAGGTTTTTGAGGTCACTTGTGATGCTTCTTAGATAGGTATTGGTGGAGCTTTGAGTCATGAGGGACATCCCATAGCTTTCTTTAGCTAAAAACTTTCTAAGACTAAGTATAAATATTCCATGTATGATAAAGAGTTTTATTCAATGGTCTAGACCCATGTCATTAGAGATATTATCTCTTACCTAAGAGTTTGTACTCTATTCTAGTCATTTAGCATTGTGTTACTTAAATTCACAAAAGAAACTGGACTTTAAACATGCTGAATGGGTAGAGTATTTGAATATGTACTCATTTGTTCTTAGACATCATTTAGGTGTTGAGAGTAAAGTAGCTAATGGTCTTAGTAGGGTAGTTGTTGTCCTTCATGCCATGAATACTGGGGTTATAGGATTTGATATGATCAAGCTATTTGCCTTGACTTTCATTTGATACTAGGGGGTTAGTAGTGGTAACCATAGGAAGTACGCTAACTACTTTATCCATGAGGGTTACTTATTTAGAGCTACTAGGTTATGTATGATGCATCCTATGTGGTGCGAACACCATTGCTAGTGATGACTGATCAGAGCCAACTTGGACACATGGACGACATTGGAGTACCAGATCAATATTCATTTAGCACAATTAATTAAATTGGATCTTGATTTAGTTCTTGGTTTCTTCTATTTTGAGTTTTAGTTATGAGGTCTTGTAAATTCAACCCAATTGAGTCAATTAGGTTGGATCTTGTTAGCCGTTTATTTTTATTTGGTTGATTCTAGTCTATTTTAGTTGGGCTAGGACTAGTTTAGTTTAAATTGAGATTTTGGATAGAGAGGAGTCCTAAGTGGTTTTGGTGTTTAAAGGCAGAAGAATCCTAAGTGGTTTGTTCTTTATTTACTTTAGCCTATAAATGGCTTGTTAGAGAGAAAAAGGGGTGACATAGAATTTTTTGAGAAAAAAAATATTCCACATCTCCTATTTCTTCTTTTTCTTCTTCTTCTTATTCTCTTCCTATTGTCTCCCCTCTTCTCCTCTTTTATTCTCCTCTAACTTAAATTCTGTGCTACGATTCCATTGCTGAAGTTCCAATCTACGCATGACATCCATCGACCCTACCTTGCAATCAATTCGGAATGCGAATATCTTTGGTCTCCAAGAAAATTGAACTCGCTTCTCCAGAACTTATTTGATGTGTGTCTCATGAGATCTCTTCAATCAGTATTTTTTTAAAATTATTATTAGTTTTCTCTACGAGTTCCTATTCCTTAATTATTAGATTTGTATGTTAAAGATCTAGAGATATATCCTAATCATAAGTGGTTTCTTAATCACCTATGATCCATAGAACTTTAGATCTAGAATTCATCCACCATCTACTTAATTTCTTTACTTTAATTTGATTATATCTTAATCATCGAGGTTAGAACTTGAATAGATCTATTTGTCAGCTGAATTATTAGTTAATTGCTCATCTTAATCTTTTTGCATGGGATTACAATTGCATGTCGCATCTTTAAAACCATAGCATTTAAATTCTAGATCATGTCCTGCATCAATTTTTGGTATCAGAGCACATAGGTTTGATTAGAGTAATTAGAATCTGCATTAGGTTTAAATTCTGCACTGAAAATCTGCATATAGAATTTTAGATCTGTTCTGAAATCTTCTGCAAAAATCTAGGACACATGGCATCAGAAAATTCTGAAATTTGGTGGGAAGAAACCTAACTTACTAGAGAGTCTAAGGTTAAAATTCATTAAATTATAAAACCTATAGGATCCTCAATTTATTCCCTTAAGCTATCCTATGCACAGAGATTCTGTACCCAGGAATTCTGCACCTAGCAACCTTAAAAGATTTTAAGAGTCCTATTCCTAGAAAATGCGTAAAATCATAAAAAATTGTGAATAGAGTCATGACTTATCTAGAAAGTGGTGTTTTAAATTTTGTTTCAATCAGAGGTCCATAGGTCATCAAGATTAGTATTGAAATCTACTAATTATTAAGAATTCAGCACAAAATAAAAAAAATCTAAAACCTTAGATTTAGCGACTAGTGCATGCCAACTAGATCAGGGGTTGAGTACTTATGATAGTATTCACCATCTACATCTATTATGGATCCCAATATAATAGCTATATTTGAAAGCATGATAGAGCAATTAACAAATTTAAACATAGGCTTTAAGAATTTGAGTGATGATATGTGAAATACAAATAATGTAGTTCAAAACTTAACCACTAGGATAGTAGTTTTAGAAGAGGAACATCCCAATCAAGTTAATCTTAAGACTCCTCAGAAGATCACTAGGTGTACAAATCCTAGATCTCATTAGGAAATGGGCCCAAGCCAACCTTCTCTCAAATGGCCACCTGACCTTGATACCCTACCTGTGCTCCTAGCACAGAGAGGACCTTACATTCCTCAAGATCCAGATATGGGTTGTAGGTTAGATATGCACCCCTATCGTGAGCCCATGAATCAAGATGAGCGTGTCCTAAGAAGTATTAAGGTAAAAGCACCTAGCTTCGATGGTTCACTTGATCCTAAGGAGTATTTGGATTGGGAGGCAGATATGGACCACTTCTTTGAGTGGTATGACATGTCTAAAGCTTGAAAAATTAAGTTTGCCAAAATGAAATTAATCAGTCAAGCAAAGTCATATTGGCATAATCTAGAGCATCTAGCTAAGCATAGGACATAAGAGCCTATACGAACTTGGAAGGAGATGAAAAGAAGCAACATGAGAAATACCTTCCCACATCCTACAAACAACGTCTCCTAAATCAATGGTAGAGGATGACTCAAGGAAATTGAGTTGTCTTGGAGTACATTGCAAAATTTGATGAATTTCTTATACGATGTAGTGTCATCAAGGATAGGGTTGTCACCTTATCAAGATTCAGAGCTAGTCTCCAAGAGGATATCTAGCGAGAGCTATTCTTACATAAGTTAACCTCTTTAAAGTATGTCTACCAGCTAGCATAGGATGTTGAAAGATTTTAAAGAAATCCAATTTCTTATCGATTGACCTGAGCCAACCTACTCCTTCAGATCCTAGACCTAGCACTAGTCAAATCCCGACCCATCGACCTTCGATTGTGGATTCTCCGGTGAGAAGAAATGATAAGGGGAAGGGAATACTAGCACTAGTCAAATCCCGACCCATCGACCTTCGATTGTGGATTCTCCGGTGAGAAGAAATGATAAGGGGAAGGGAATACTAGAGACATTGAAGACTAGTGGACCTATCACACTATCTGGATCTTTTAAGTGCCAAGGTTATGGACATCTATCTATACAATGCCCTTCTGGAGCCTTACACTTAGGAGAAATTGAAGGGGAAGAGCCTGAGTGTGTTGAAACTGAAGAAGTAGAAGAAGTTTATGAGGCTGATTCCAAGTTAACTGAGGAATTTGAGGAAGATGTTCTAAGCTATATTCGAAGAGCAAGATTTTGAAGAGAGACTAGGAGTGGTCAGATGTATAGTCACTAAGCCAAAAAAAAGCGAAGATTGGTGACATATGACTATTTTTTATACTGACATTAAGCATGGTAATAAAGCATGTAAGATGATCATAGATAGTAGAAGTTGTATAAATGCAATCTTCACTGATGCTGTATCCCATCTTGGTTTAGCATCTATAGATCCTCCGAGTCCCTATAAAGTCTTATGGGTAGATGCATCATCTATCCCAATCAAGCATAGGTGCCTAGTTCCTATTCAATTCCATTCCTATTAAGATAAAGTCTGGTATAATGTACTATCGATAGAGGTTGATAGTATTATCTTAGGAAGGCCGTGGTTATACGACCAGGATGTCACACTCTTTGGATGATCAAA
Source organism: Cocos nucifera (assembly GCA_006176705.1). Lineage (NCBI taxonomy): Eukaryota > Viridiplantae > Streptophyta > Magnoliopsida > Arecales > Arecaceae > Cocos > Cocos nucifera. Next base: position 34,958 of record QRFJ01006015.1, on the reverse strand, counting down.
TTCATGTAGTTCTCGAGATAAAGAAAAGAAAATTATGATCAAATCCTCCTCACCCAAGAGTACTAAGAAAGGAACTATATATGGGAGCCAAAGTTAGCACTAAGAGGCCATTTGGTTGGGGGTAATCTGATATGAAAAAATTATTTCTATGTCAGATTATCATGTTTGATATGAAAAGTGGAAGAGAGAGATGGTAAAAAATTAATGAGCCCCATGCTTATTTTTTGGAGAGAGAAGGTAAAATAAATACTATGGGGGGTTGGTATTTGGCAAATTTTTGAGTGATGGTAATCCATATTTGATAAAAATACCCCCAATAAAGTTGTTGTACAATTATTGACTTTATTATAATGTTCTTCAAAATTTATTTAGTAAAGAGCTTTTGTAAAAAAATTAAGATGGATAAGAAATTATACAAAGGATTATGTGATTATAGTTATCATATAAAAACTAATTAGAGATGATAATACTATTTTAGTATTAAAAATTATTTTATATTGAAGGGTATATTTATAAATTTTGTCATATTCTTATGTAGGATTACCTCCAAACAAACATAATCATCCTTTTCTAGTGTCATTTTTTGGAGAAATTTTCTCATCAACCAAATATAGTAAAAGTTATTTTCCTCCATAATTATTTTTTTAGATAAATAATTTTCAAAAATTATTAGATTATCCAATAATTTGATATACTCCAACAAAATGGATCCTAAGAAAAAGGATCTATATTTAATCAGTGTTAAAGAATTTGAGAAGAAAATGACTAAAGGATCATCAATTTAAATCTTAGCTGTCAAGAAAGTTCATGAGCAGCCCCAGATCAAGTATCCCTAGGAGATAGTTCCCCTCCTTGATGAATTTAAGGATGTTTTCCCCAAAGATCTCTCGGACCACTTACCACCGATGCATGATATTTAGCACACTATAGATCTAGCTAGTTTCGGGATCCACTCTACTACAGTTGCCACATTACCGATTAAACCCTACTGAGCATGCTGAGTTAAAAAGACAAGTTGAAGAGCTTCTAAAAAAATGATTTGTTAAAGAGAGTTTGAGTCCATGTGCGGTGCCTATGCTTCTTACTCCAACAAAAGATGGCACTTGAAGCAAGATCCACTATCTTTTCAAAGATAGACCTTAAAAGTGGATACCATCATATGAGAATTAGGCCAGGAGATGCATAAAAAACCACCTTCAAGACAAAAGATAGTCTTTGCGAATGGTTGGTCATGCCTTTTGGCTTATCCAATGCAACTAGCACTTTTATAAGGATTATGACTCAAGTACTATGGCTATTTATTGGCATATTTATTGTCATATACTTCAATAATATCCTCATCTATAGTCAATCTAGGGATGCTTACTTAGACCACCTTGATAAATTTGTTTGACCTTTAGAGCTGGGAGCCTTTATATGAACCTAAAGAAATGTGACTTTATGATTGATTGAATAATTTTCTTAGATTTTGTAGTGACTCTTGAGGGTCTATCTGCTGATCCTAAAATGGTCAAAGTAATAGTTGAGTGGCCAGTGCCTCAGAGTGTACACGATATTCATAGTTTTCATGGCCTAGCAATCTTCTACCACTGGTTCATTAGAGGCTTTAGTACTGTCATGGCCCCTATTATGAATTGCATTAGAAAGAAAACCTTTGAGTGGATAGCAGCTACCCATAAAGCTTTTTAGGAGATTAAATAGAAGATGACCCATGCACCTATTTTGCATCTTCCTGATTTTTCAAAGGTTTTTGAGGTTGCTTGTGATGCATCAAGTGTAGGTATAGGAGAAATTTTGAGTCAAGAAGGTCATCTAGTAGCTTCTTTTTGTGAGAAATTAAATGATGCAAGACTTTAGTATTCTATATATGATAAGAAATTTTATGCGATAGTTTAGGTTTTAAAACATTGGAGGCATTATTGCTATTGCAAGAATTTATCCTTTATTCTGACCATGCATGAAGCCCTTAGGTTTCTAAACTCCTAGAAGAAACTAAACCCTAGACATGCTAAATGGGTTAAAATTCTTCAAGCCTATACTTTTATTCTAAAGCATCAAATAGGAGTAGAAAATCAAGTTGTGGATGCACTCAGTTGGAGAGTTTCTCTACTTTCGACTGTTAGTGTTGAAGTTGTAGGATTTGAAAAGCTTAAAGAAGAATATGTAGAGTACCCTAACTTTAAGGACGTTTATTCCTCACTTTAGCAAGGACCATCTAAAGAATATAGTGATTATGTTTTGCAAGATAGCTATTTGTTTAGGAACAATAAATTATGTATCCCCCGAACATCTGTCCAAGACTTTCTTGTGTGAGTATGGCATGCTAGTGGATTAGCTGGATACTTTGGTAGAAATAAGACTATTGAGGTTGTAGCGAAGCAATTCTATTGGCCTAGTTTGAAGTATGATGTTGCCAAAATAGTTGCCTAATGCTGGACTTGTGCTTTGGCAAAATAGCATAAGCAAAACATTGGACTTTATATGCTACTACCGTACCTGACTGTCCATGGCAAGATGTTAGCATGGATTTTATTTTAGGATTGCCATGAACTGCTAGAAAGAATGATTCAATTTGCATGGTAGTAGATAGTTTTCGAAAATGATCCATTTTTTACCTTATCCCAAAATGTCTGATACTTCAAAAGTAGCTAGTTATATTTTGATAAAATTGTTAAGTTGCATGGATTGCCAAAGACAATTGTATCTGATAGGGATGCTAGATTTATGAGCTATTTTTGAAAAATCTAATAGCATTCAATGGAGACAAAACTAAAGTTTTCTTCATCATATCAACCATAAATTGATGGCCAAACTAAAGTCATAAATAGAAGTTTAGAAAATTTACTTTGATGTTTTGTAGGTGAGCATGTAAATAATTAGGATCTTCTTTTACCTCGAGCTGAGTTTGTATATAACAGTTCTATCAATAGGTCCATTGGCATGAGTCCATTTGAGATAGTGCATGGTTATAAACCTAGGAAGCCAGTTCACCTTATCCCATTACCAATGCATGCTAGAGTGTTAGAGTTAGTAGAATCATTTGCACAGCATGTTAGGAGTTTGCATAAACAAATTTGCACAAAGATTAATATCAAGAATCAATTGTATAAACACTTGGTGGATTCTCATGGACGAGTTTAGGATTTTGCTAAGGATGATTATGTTATGATATGGATTAGGCTAGAATGGTTTCCTCTAGGAGCCATTAAGAAATTACATATATATGGAGTAGGACCATTCAAGATCTTAAAGAAACTAGGATCGAATGCATATATTATAGGTTTACCACCTGATTATGGTATTAGTTTTACCTTTAACATTTTGGATCTAATAAGATATAAGGAGCCAATAATAATACCAAGTAATCTATTTTAGCCTGATCCATCTATTGAGAGTGAACCCTAACCTGGGTGCCCATTGCCCAAAATAACTAAGAGGCATGATCAAATCAAAAATATTTTGGATGAGCAAGTTGTTTCCACTAGAAACCAAGATTATCAGCAATATCTGGTTTGATGGCAAGGGAGATCGAAATCTAAAGATGTCTGGATTATCAGAGAGCATTTATAGGGGATTAACCTAGATCTACTGGAGCATTATCAAAATAGGGTCAATTTTTTTTTTTTGATGAAACTGAGTTCTTCCCTCCTTAGGGGAATTGGTGTAGACACCATCACTAGTGATGACCGATCGGAGCCAACTTGGACAAATGAACAACACCGGAGTACCATATCAACATTTATTTGGCTCAATTAATTAAATTGGATCTTGATTTAGTTCTTTGTTTCTTCTATTTTGAGTTTTAGTTATGAGGTCTTGTAAATCCAGCTTGATTGAGTTAATTAGGTTAGATCTTGTTAGCCAGATTATTTTTATTTGGTTGATTCTAGTCTATTTTAGTTTGGCTAGGACTAATTTAATTTAAATTAGAATTTTGGATAGAGATAAGGAGTCCTAAGTGGTTTTGGTGTTTAAAGGCAGAAGAGTCTCAAGTGGTTTGTTCTATATTTAGCTTAGCCTATAAAAGACTTGTTAAAGAGGAAAAAGGATGATGTAGAATTTTTGAGAAAAAAATATTCTATATTTCTTCTTTCTTCTTCCTCTTCTTCTTCTTCTTATTGTCTCCCTACTTTTTCCCCTTTTCTCCTCCTTTATTCTCCTCTAACTTAAATTCTGCACTATGATTCCATTGCTAAAGTTCCAATCTACGCAACAATATCCATCGACCCTATCTTGCAATCAATCTGAAATGTGAACGTCTTTAGTCTCCAAGAAAATTGAACTCGCTCCTCCAGGGCTTATTTGATGTGTCTCTCATGAGATCTCTTAAATCATTTTTTTTATAAAAATTATTATTGGTTTTCTCTATGAGTTTCTATTCCTTAATTATAAATTTGCATGTTAAAGATCTAGAGATATATCCTAATCATAGGTGGTTTCTTAATCGCCTATGATTCATAGAACTTTAGATCTAGAATTCATCCACCATTTGCTTAATTTCTTTACTTTAATTTGATTATATCTTAATCATCAAGGTTCGAACTTGAATAGATCTATCTGTCTACCAAATTATTAGTTAATTATTGATCTTAATCCTTTTGCATGGGATTAAAATTGCATGTCGCATATTTAGAACCATAGCATCTAAATTCTAGATCATGTCCCACATCACCATATACTTCACTTAGAGAGTTCTTAGTTTCGAAGATGCATATGCAAGATGTATAGCTAGTCATTTAGGAAGGGATAAGATGATTGCCTTAGCTGAGGATAGGTTTTATTTATAAAGCCTAGTCCCTAAAAACCCAAATAATGCCCTATTTGCTGATCAGCCTAAAACAACACGAAGGCCCATTGCAAGCTCCAAATAGCACATAGCCCACTTGAACACGAAGAGGACTCCTCTACATCAGCCTCTGCCTAAGACTAGGAAACCCTAGTCTTTCCTCTATATAAAGGCCTCCTAACTCCCCTTTGAGCATCATCGATGATCACCAATCACCATCTCCCCTATTCTTTGCTTTTTCTTGTTGATCTAGGTTCACCATGGACATGGAAATTTCTCATTCGAGATGAAGTGAGAGCCCTCAATCCCTCTCTATTCTTCTCCATGATCTTCCTATTTCTCTTTTGAATTGTCACTAGCCAAATTATGATATGAAGTTGCAAGATTTCCATTGCAATTGGAGTTGGATAAGAATGTATCACTGTATTTCAATATAGCAAAATCTTGGTCAGGATAATCCATCAGATGGATTTGATATTTTGAAATATAATATGGACAATCTGACCAAAGTTGATAGTTGAACTCTGAGGTGTCCTACGAGCATTGTGGTTAAGGGAATGAATTATATGAAAACTATATCCGCATGGATTCTAAGGATGGTGTTCTACACCTTTGATCTATCCGGCCATCAGGTAATATTGCTAGATGGTCACTTCGATTGATAGAAAAATTTATTTCTATACTACTGACTTAGGTTTGGATCTATGAGGTCATACATATTAGAGCTTATGATCTGATCGGATGGTTGATCAATGATTAAGAATCGTTCTAGGGTTAAACAATCAATACGATTGGTGTTTAACCTAGTGCAAGTATTGCTGGAGGATCGATTAGCAATTGAATTACTAATTGGCTTAATTTGATTAAGCCAATAGGATAAGATTAAGTTTAATTAAATATAATTTAATTATATTTAGTTTGGACTTGATTGGATCAAGTTTAATTGATTTATTGGATAAGCCAAGTGCAAGGAAGAACTAGTCCTAGTCTAACTGGGACTCGGATTAATCCAATTTTTTAATTTGATTAGAAAATAAATTAAAATTTAATTTAATTTAATTTAATTTAATTAAGTTCTTAAATAGGTTAGGATCTTATTTAATTAAATTAGTTTAATCTTGATTTTATTTGGTTAAAAGATCTTGTTTGATCAAGTCAAAATAAGAGTCCTAGTGTGACTAGGACTCCCTATCACTTGCACCACTTAATCCTCATGCCCCATTCCCTTTTTGTTTTATTTCTTATGTAAAAATTCTCCACTCCCATGGCTTCTCATGCCCTCTTTCTCTCCGCTTTTTCTCATAAGATAATTTGTTGGAAGACCAAGTGAAAAGAGGAGTTAGTGTTGCTTAGGATTCTATGAGATAGAATCCTTATTGACCAAAACACCTTCCCTTGAGTGCCACCCCCTTTTTTAATTAATCCTTCTCTTATTCCATGAAAATAATCTCCTTTTTTGTGCACCCTCCCTTGCTGGTCCATGCCAATAATTGTGGAGGAGGCGTCAAAAGAGGAGTTAGTGTTGCTTAGGATTCTATGAGATAGAATCTTTGTTGACCAAAACACCTTCCCTTGAGTGCCGCCCCCTTTTTTAATTAATCCTTCTCTTATTCCATGAAAATAATACTCTTTTTTGTGCACCCTCCCTTGCTAGTCCATGCCAATAATTGTGGAGGAGGTGCCCTAGAGTTGGACGCCCCAACAACTTTCCATGTTTGGATATTCCTAGTCTAGGATTTTGATCTAACTTGAACTCTTCTTTTTCTCTATTTATTGGATGAATTTTATTCTAATTTTTTTATATAATATAGAGATTTGGGAGAGGTTTGGAGTGTACAAAAATCAAAGAAAGAGGGTCCTTGGGCATGGGGGTTTCATAGGCACCAAACTAGATGTCTAGGTGAGAGAAAAGAGAAGAAGAAGAGGATCTTCTTCTAGGGCTATTTTATTTTCAATCTCTCCTCTTTTTTTTTTTTGAGTTTTTTCTAAGAGAATATCAGATAAATAAACTCTCATCTTTTTTTTTATATTTTAGAAAGTCTAAATTTCAATGAAGAAAGCATTGGATCGACCATCGAAGAAGGATCAGCATAGTACTAGCATGCTGTGCTAATTTCCTGCGTCGAACTTCAGATCAAAGATCGTAGGCTCGTCTGGATGACTCCTAGAGGCCGGATGCATGTGCGGCTCATGACTTCATCCTCAATCATAGATCAGTAAGTTAGAACATCTAACTTTCTTAGATAATAGATATAATCTATAAACTTCATACCTGCATTTGATGTAGTGTAGATCTAGGTTGATTTGATCAACTTTTTCTTTCTTATTTGATTTTAATTTTTGATTTAATATTATACCTTGATCATATAATAGATTTAAGATCTAGATATTTATATATTTATTTAAATAAATATTTAATTTATTTAAGTCTTTCGCTGTAAGATCTTGAAAATGTTTCAAAATCTACCTATAAAATCCTAGATCAAGAACCTTCAATTGGTATCAGAGCAAGGTTGTTATTACATGATTTTTATGCATGTTTAGATTATTTCTTAGATTAGATCTAATTTATAATCTAATTATTAAATCTAATTTTTTTAAAAAAAATTTAGATCTCACGAACTGCCATAAGGTTGTTCTGCTGTAAGGTTTACCCCTTACAATGAATAGATTATCCTAGTTCATGATGATCTGACTCTAATCATAAATTTATTAAATTTAATCTAATTTTATTTATTATTTAATAAATTTAAAATAATTTTAGATCTAAAAATAAAATATTTTAGATTGCACAGACTACTAAAAGATTGTCCGGCTGTAAGATTTATCCCTTAAAGTGAATAGGTTGTCCTAGTACGTGCTAATCTAAAATATTGATTATAAAATTTTAAATTAGATCTAAAAGATTTTATGATCTGATTAAAAATATTTTAATCTAATTTTAATCTTCATAAATATGTTAGATTTGATCTAGAAAGATTTATGATTGATTATTATTAAAACTATTTCAATTATATGAACCTGTTTAGATTAGATCTAAAGTAGATTCATTTTATGTTACTTGTATATTGATTATGAATCAAACATGCAACTTGATTGATAGAATCATATTATAAAAGTATTTTATAAATATAAAAATTATTTTTAAAAAGTCAAACCCCAACCCTCAGTCCAAAACTTAATTAAGAATTAAGAAGTTGTTTGATTAGGTTTTAGGATTGTAAATTAAAGATCCTATGATATGAATCATAACACATTGGATTAATGGGTTAGTGGAGATTAGGTCCATTAATTGAGTTTGATCTAGGGTTAGATTAAAGAATGAACTTAATTAGATAATTGACTAAATCTAATTAATTATTATCTTAGATTAGGTCAAGGATTCTCTAGATCAATTGCAATAGTTGTAGTTGATTAAGTCCATGTCTTTAACAAGACCCAAGATGGACTTGATTCTTGGCTTCACGGTCTAGCACAAACTATTAGGTTGATTTAATTAAAACTAATTAAACTAATTAGTATCTAAGATAAACTAGACCAGTGGTTTTTAATTGGCAGCTCGCTTACCTGGCCATTTCTGATGGTGTCTAAGGCAAGCCTGATAGATCCTTCCACTGATCGAACTTACCTAGCCTCTTGGTGAGATTATGTTTTGATCAGATCGCTTAACTATTCGAACTAACCCATGTCAGCTAGGTAAATCAGTTTGACTGATTTAGGTGCTCCTAGACCAGCCGATTAATGGTCTTCTTTAAGCTAACTTGGTGAAGTTAGTGGGAGGATCATGACAAGCTGGTTAATCTGATCTACTCATTTCTATAAATTAAATTCTCTAAAATTATTAGATCCCTAAAATAAAATAGTTATATGATGCTGGACCATAGCCTCCCATTAAAGTGGATGATAATGAATCCATCAGTTGGATAATCATTGGAGGCCCAAATGCCTGGTGCTTATCGATTGATAGAATTATCATTCATTATATGATCTCTTGGATACATCTTTCTAAATGGTGGTCAAGTGGGCCAACCAAAGTTAGGCTTGATCATTCATTGGTTGGATGGGCCAAGTATGATCATGTTAATGGTTGGACCTAACTGGACCCTTTTCTGATAAGTCTAAAGCCAACTGATCAGGGCCTGGGGCAAAATTTAATTACTAAAAATTATTTAGAGAAATAATTGATTATGAATCTATCCTTAGATGTATATGGGTGGACCAACCAAAGTTGGGCTCGTGTATAGTCTATGTGGATTCTAGTATCCACTAAGAAATTAGGATAATTTTTCAAATTGGAGGTAGAGGCTACCAATTCGAATAAAATAGTAGGAGAAATTTTTTGATTAAAGTCCAAATCTTTAGGTTTAATGAATCAATTACTAATTAGATTTTGATTTTTCTTTATATAGACATGGCCACTTTTGTATCGCTCCGATCATTGTTGGACAATGATAAGTTGGTGGAACCTAACTTAGGTAGCTGGTACCGAAAGTTGAAGATTATATTGAAGCATGAATGGCTCCTATATGTGCTGATGGATCCTGCACCTGAGGAGCTAGCTACCAATGCACGTAAAATAGTTAGAGATACTTATCAGAAGTGGCTTAGTGACCAAACCATGATGCACTGCATTATCACTACTACAAAAAAGGGTTATCGCAGCAGTTCGTAACCACTACCGTAATCCAAAAAATTGCTGTCATAGACTATGGTAGTGGTTTTCTAACCGCTGCTACTACGGCCATCACCGTAGCTCTATGATAGTGGTTGTTTGAACTGCTATCATAGATAGCCTATTACAGCGATTTATAAATTGCTATAATAAATCGACTTATAGTAGTAGTTATGTAACTGCTGCCATAGTTAATCTATAGCAGTGGTTACATAACCACTGCTATAGATGATCTATAGCAGTGATTTTTTAACCATTGCCATATATCTAATACAGCAGTTGGCACCATTTGCACCAGAGACCTATGGCAGTGGTTGGCACGGATATGGCAGTGGTTATAAAATTACTGTCGTAAATCTTGAATAATTTAAAAAATAAAATTTTTATTTTTTTATATATTTTACTTGATAAATATAGATATATAACATAATAAAATATAATAAATACAAAAATTATTCTAAAATACTAAAATTTTATTATCGAATAAAATTTATTATAATATTTTTTTAAAAAATAAAATACATCAAAAATCTTCTAAATTTACATTATTGTCATTATCATCGGGAGTTGGAGTCGGAGCCGAAATGTGGGCCAACATATCCTCAAAGCTCGTGACTCCAAAATACGTGATGAGTGTCGACATCATGTCTCTTACGATGTCCTCCAGATGAGATGCGCGCTCCTCAGCCCGATCTACCCATATCACAGCATAATTTGCCCATGCCAACACCTCCTTAAGCTCCTTTCGACTGACGACACTGAAAGTCTATGAGGAGATGCTCGCCTCAGATCAGTAGCTCATCGGCATGTGTCCGAGCCTGCATTGAATCCTCCTAGAGTGCTTAAGCGCCAAGACCTGAGACAGATGGTCATGGGGCCCAGAGGTATTTGGGCCCTTGCTCGCGAGCGCATCTAACTGATCCTATAATTATAAATTAAAATAAAATTTTATAAAAAATATTATAATACTAATCATATATACTAATATATTTAATACTTACAAAAATATGCCTGATCGCGGCATTCATCGATCTGCCCGTCTTGTTCGTGTGGTTGGATCAAAAGATCTCGCTATGGCTGGGCATCACTCCATCTCTCATTAGCTATAATGAAGAATAAATTTATCAGAAAGATGATAAACAATATGAATTTAATTTATCTAGTAAGATTTAGAATTAATTATCTCTCTATGCACATGACTGGTCATAGACTCACGGCCTAGAGTGTACGTATACTCCTGAGCTGCACGATTCTTTCGATTTTGATGGAAGATAGCCTAATAAGTATTTAAATAAATAATAAATATTTTAAAAAATATTTAAATAAAACTTTAAGCATATTAAAAAATTTAAAAATTAAAAATTTTACCTCAAACTCCTAGCTCCTCTAGTGTCTAACCATCCTCTCTCACTAACTCGGAGGATAGTCCTGTATCCAGGGAACAAGCTCCTTCAGAGTGTCTCATCGGTGCTCGAGCCATTCTCTATGGAGCTTGATCTTGTAATCCCGGTACAACTCTCTGATCTTCTTCAGTCGGGCATCTCGAGCCCTCTCGTGATCGAGAAAGTCATACCTTCTCTATACAAATTTATCAAAAATTAGTTATAAAATTATTCTAATCAAATATATATAGTATAAACATATAAAATATATAAATATAACTTAGATGCACGTACTTACCCATACCTCCTCCTATACGCGATCCCTAATGGTAGCATCCATCAAATGCCAGTCTTTGGGCTCTACGGGAATGATGTCTGACCGTCTAACAAGCACTTCAAAAAAGGAATGTATCTCCTGCATGGTCTCTCCTACCGACCTTCCCTCCGCATCGTAATAGACCATCACCTGATGCTGGCAGTTCCACACGTATGCCATACATATGGGACCATGAAATATCCAGTTGGATGATGCACCTGTAATGCAAATACATTATGCAAATATATAAGTATATAAATACTATATAAAAAATAAAGTTGTGCTAATATAATAAAAATGTACACTCAGATGCCTGCATAGTAGCATGTGCCTTAGATATGGGCGACGGTAGAGGCTCAGCTGCTAGTGGAGTAGATGCCTTCGGTGGAGTAGATGTCGCTGGTGTAGTAGATGTCGGCGATGGAGGTCCTTGAGCTATCGATATCGAGGTGGATGGAGTATGCTCTGACTGCTCCTCAGATGCTAAACTGTGCATAATCCACCAAGGGGCAGGGATGAAAGCTAGATGGCATTTCGGTGCCATCATGACCTGTAACGTTATTGAATATTAATCAATATAACATTATGACATATCAAATTTTATTCGCTCAAAAGTTGAGCCGGCTCCATGCCTGAGACATCCAGCTAGGGTCCTCCCCCAGCCAGCTCGATCATGGCTCGAGCCGGCTTGGCTGCATATTCAAACTGACTTGATTGTCTGCCATCCCTTAACCTCTCTCTCTCAACTTTTTCATCTCTCGATCTTCCTCTCTCCCTCTCTCAATCTTCCTCATCGATGATGCCGGACCCCATCCCTCCCTCTCTTACTCTCTCGATCTTCCTCATTGGCAAGGCTAGATCCTTCTCTTCCTCTCTCAAGTACAGACCCATTGAATATTCAGATTTGGATTCGATACCAGTAATTAAAATTGGGTCTGGATCTGAATATTCAGGTTCTGATCCAAACCCAACCCGTTGATAGATCTAATCCACGACCGCCGACATGGCACGGCCCAAGGCTACTGCTACGGCATGATTCAAAAACTATGGCATGCAGATAATTATAATATTTATAATAAATATTTATAATATTTATTATAAATATATATGATTAATAAATAATACTATAAAATTAAAAAAAATTATACCTGCGGCTATAGAGAGTGGGTCGCACCAAAAGCTCCGAGGGTCGTCGATGATGATGCTAGAGGAGGACGAGACACTAAAGGTAACTTGTAAAACAAAAGCAAGATAGTGAGATAGAGAAAAGAAAAAAAGAGGAAAGAGAGAGAGAGTAGGGGCGGTCGGGGAGGGGGCCAGGGGAGGGGCACAGTGACGAGGAGGTCGAAGGAGGCTTCACACTCGACCGAGGGAGGGTCGGAATGGTGGTGGTGGTGGGGTTTCGGGGCCAAAGGAGGTGGAGGAGGGCTCACCGGAAGGGGGGTTTGATTTTGCACCGGGCCGAAGGAGGATAGAGTGTGAGGAAGGAGTTTCACGGGGGGCCGGTGGAGGGTCGAGGGTGGATGGGGGTTTGTCAGAGGGGGGATTTCATAGGAGGCCGAGGGAGGGTCGGATGGGGGGGTGGTGGGGGTGGGGTTTGCGGGGGGCCTAGCGAGGGTGGAGGGGGGTTCGCTGAAGGGAGGTTTCATGGGGGATGAGGAAGGGTTGGATGGGGATTCGCCGAGGGGCGGGGTTTGCTGGGGGTCGAGGAAGGGTTGGATGGAGGGGTGGGGGGGCCAGGTGGGGGATGGTGGGTGGCAGGGAGGGGTGGCCGAGAATGGGGGGGCCGGAGGGGGAGGGGGAAGGAGTGGCGGCACCAACCGAGGGGGAAGGAGGGTCGACGCCGATTGAGGGAGAAGGAGCCTCACCAATAAGGAAGAGGGAGAGAGAGAGATCGAGCGCACATGGGAGAGAAGAAAAAATTTAGAGATTTTTAACCTAACCTACGGTAGCAGTTATTGAACCACTGCCATAGATCTATGGCAGTGGTTATCATACCGCTGCTATAAATCTATGACAATAGTTATCCAAAATCACTGCCATAGATCTACGACAGCGATTCTATAACCACTGCTGTAGATCTATAGTAGTGATTTTTGATAACCACTATCATAGGTTGAAAATAATTTTTTTCTTATTTTTTTCTAAATATTATATAATTTTAAAATTTAATGTCCATCTTCATCATTTATTATCTAAATAATGATCATTAGAGTGTCATCACAAAAGATCGTCTTGATTTGATGGCCCTAGCTTCATAGATCAGAAAAATTTGATTTCGACGATTACGAATGATGATATGATGATCTGATAGATGAAGATCTTTGATGGATCCAAAAATCTACAATGATGATCTTGATGATGTTTGTAGCATACTATCAAAGTTTCACTTAAATCGGATATTGTTATTATGATCAGTTTAGTATGAAATGATTTTGATGGTTAAATTAGAAACAAGCGATCAAAGGGTTAAACAACATTTGATTATGAGATAATTTTTTAGTTAAATAATCTTTATTATAATTTTAAATATTTTATACAACGATGATAGTAAAATTTAAATCATTTTCATATAAACTGTTCATGTTAAGCAGATATTACAAAAGCACGAGCATAACAACCAGTGAAGTTTTAGAATGGTTATCAAGAGACATAGAGTTTTAGATCATTCTTCATCTCACAAGTTGAATTTTATAATCATCACCATAAAAAATGATTAAAGTAGTAGCCAAGATCATTTATAAAAAAAATTATCTCATAATCGGATACCGTTTGATCTTTTGATCACTCATTTATCATTTAACGGTCGAAACTAACCTATACTAAATTGACTAAGATAATGATATTCGATTGAAGTGAAACTTTAATAGTATGCTTTAAATATCATTGAAATCATCGTTGTAGGTTTTTGGATCCATCAGTAATCTCCATCTATTAGATCATTGTATCGTCATTCGTGGTCGTCAAAATCAAATTTTTCTAATCGACGAAGCTTGGGCCATTGGATCAAGGTGACCTTTTGCGATGATACTCTAATAATAATTATTTAGATAATGAATGATGAAGATGGACATTAAATTTTAAAATTATATAATATCTAAAAAAAAATATGATAGTGGTTACAATTAACCACTGCCATAAATCAGATTATAACAGTGGTTCCTACTAACCACTACTATAGGTCCGACTTATGGCAGTGGTCACAATGAACCGTTACTATAGAATGACCTATGGCAGCAGTTTTTTGTAATCCTGCTATAGATCTGACCTACGACAGTGTTACAAAAATCACTACCATAGGTCCGACCTATAGTAGTGGTTAGTGAAAACCGCTGCCGTAGGAGCTATGGTAGTGGTTTTGAAAATCGCTACCATAGTAAGTGTTGCCATAGGCCATTTTTGTAGTAGTGTATGCTGGCTGTGATGAGCGATGAGTTTAATCGTAGGTTTGAGATAGCTCAACCAAATGAAATGCTTCAAGTGTCGGAGGATTCTTTTAGCACACTCGATGATGTTGAGAGGTACAAAACTAATTGCACCATCTTCAACGTCAGAATGCAGGATGGAGCCTCTGTCACTGATCATGTACTATATATGATCGAACTGATAGAGTGCTTGAGCAAACTCATCTTTTTCTTACATGAACAACTTGGAAAAGATGCAATACCAAACTCGCTGCCAAAGTCCTATCTCCCTTTCCTTACTCATTATAGAATGATAAAGCCTGAAGTAAACTACCATGGCTTACTGGGGTTACTTTAGAACTTTGAGAAGGAGCACCAGCACCATAAAGAGTCGGTGAACTTAGTGCGAGGTTCGTCTTCTGGTTCTCGATCCTTTAGAAAAGAAAAGAAGAACAAGAAGAAGAAAACAAAGAAAGTGCAAGTTCAGGCTAGGACATCAGTGCAGGGCCAGATCAGAAAGATCAAGCCTGATAAGAGTCAAGCTAAATGCTTTTTTTTATAAGAAGTGGGGGCACTGAAAGAGGAACTGTCCTTAGTACATTACCTTCCTAGATTTGAATAGGCAAAGAAAGAAGCAAGCTATTGCTAGGAAAGATATTTATATGATAACTCCTTGTAATTTCTCTATTTGTGATATTATTGATTGGGTATTGGATACCGGTAGCCCTTACTATATTTGCAATTCGTTGCAGGAGTTGCAGGTCAGTAGAAGATTCGAGCAAGGTGAGAGATTTCTAAATATTAGAGATGGAAGATCAGTTCTAGTTCTAGTTTTAGAAATTTTGAAACTTATATTTGAATGTCATTTCTATCCTAGTTTCTTTTTAAATATCATTTTTGTAGGCCTTTTGGCCATGAACAATTATAAAATTTCAATAAAGAAATGAGTTTGTAATGTCATTATGAATGATATTACTGCTTTCTGTGGACAATTGAATAATGATGTATATATGTTATCATAACTTATTAATATAGTCTATTCTATTAGCAAGCACCCTAGATTAGGTAGTGCATCAAATATCTACTTATGGCACTGTAGGCTAGGTCATATAAATAAGAACAGGATAAACAGGTTGACTCAAGAGGAAATCTTCGAAGTCAATGATTGTAAATCACTTCCAACCTATGAGTCCTGTCTTCTTGGTAAAATGATCAAGTCATCTTCTATTGGAAAAGGTGAGAGAGCCAATGAGCTCTTAGATCTAGTACATACTGATGCATGTGGACCAATGAGCATAAGTGTCAGAGGTGGATATGCCTACTTCATCACTTTTACAGATGATCTATCCAGATATGGATATGTCTATCTGATGAAACATAAGTCGGATTCTTTTGAAATATTCAAACGATTTTGAAGTGAAGTAGAAAAATAAACTAAAAAGAGTATTAAAATTCTTCGATCTGACTAAGGAGGAGAATATCTTTCTGGTGAGTTTCTCACATATCTAGGAGAGAATAGAATTCTCTCTCAATAGACTCCTCCTAAAATACCATAGCATAATGGTGTGTTTGAAAGGAGGAATCGAACTTTGTTAATATGGTCCAATTCATGATGGGATTTGCTAGCTTGTCGATATCCTTCTAGGGATATGCACTCGAATCGGCTTGTTATCTATTAAATAGGATTCCAAGTAAGTCTGTAGTTAAAATCCCATATGAGAATGGATAGGGCGTAAGCCAGCACTTTCATACCTTAGGGTTTGGGGGTGCTTGGCTTATGTCAATCGGTTAGTTACAGATAAATTTGGATCTACGTCTGATAAGTGCACATTCATAGGATACCCAAAAGAGACCAATGAATACTATTTCTACCATGCTAATGAACAAAAGGTGTTCGTCAGCCTTAGGGCAACCTTTTTAGAAAAGAAGTTTCTTGGTGAAGGAACTGTTGCCTCTAAGGTTGAACTTGATGAAGTTCAATAGGTAGAAAGTCTGACATAGAATATTGAACCTAAGTCGAATTTGATCAGATCAGATCCGAAGCCTAGTGAACCTGCACCATTAAGGCGATTCGATAGAGTACCACATCATCCGAATAGATATTATGGATTCTTGGTATAGGATGGTGATCCCATTGTACTTGATGAGAATGATGAGGATCCGATCACTTATATGGATGCGATGTAGAGATCCGACTCTAAAAAATGGCTAGAAGCCGTGAGATCCAAAATGGATTCTATGAAGGTCAATGATGTATGGACATTAGTTGATCCACCTGAAGGGGTTAAATCCATTGGGTATAGATGGGTCTTCAAAAGAAAAAGGGGCATAGACGGAAAGGTAGAGACCTATAAAGCCTATCTGGTTGCCAAGGGGTATCATCAATATTATGGTATTGACTATGACGAGATGTTCTTTTCTGTGGCAATGCTCAAGTCCATTTGGATCATGCTTGCCATTGCTGTCCATTTGGACTATGAGATCTGACAGATGGATATGAAGATAGCTTTCCTAAATGGAGAGCTAATCGAAGAGGTGTATATGATACAACTTGAAGGATTCACATCCATAGATGTGTCTAAGGTGTGCAAGCTTCAGAGATCCATTTATGGATTGAACCAGGCATCTCGGAGTTGGAATGTGCATTTTGATAAAATGATCAAAACATATGGCTTCATTAAAAATGGAGAAGAACCGTGCATTTATAAATGGTTAAATGGTCTAGCAGTAGTATTCCTTATTTTGTACGTGGATGTCATTCTCTTAATCGAGAATGATATCCCTACACTATAAGGAATAAAAGTCTGGTTGTCATCATAGTTCTCCATGAAGGACTTGGGTGAAGCATCCTAGGGATGAAGATCTATAGGGATGGATCTAAAAGGATGCTTGGTATATCCCAGTCCACGTACATTGAAACTATGTTGAAGAGGTTCAACATGGAAAATTTCAAAAATGGCTATCTTTCGATAGACCAAGAATTTTCTCTCTCTAAGAAGGATTGTCCGACAACTCCTGAAGAGACAGAGCGTATGAGTAGAAGTATCCCTTAGATCTGAAATCACCTCAGTGACTTACAAGCAACTCACTGTGCTTTGGTATCGGACTAACTGAATTTTTAATTCAATAATGAATGGCTTCTAGGCACAGTCAAGTACTTGTGAAGTCGGAGTGTGATCAAGATGGAATTGACCACTTCAAGAGTTGGAGAAGAATATATCACTGTATTTTAATATAGCAAAACCTTAGCTATGGTAATCCATCAGATAAATTTGATGTTTTGAAATACAATGTGGACAACTTGATCAGAGTTAACAGTTGAACTCTGAGGTGTCCTATGAGCATGTGGTCAAGGGGATGAATTATATGAAAACTATATCTGCATGGATTCTAAGGATGGTGTTCTACACCTTCGACCTATTCGGCCATCGGATATCATCGCTAGATGGTCACTTTGATTGGTACAAAAATTTATTTCTATACTATTAGCTTAGGTTCGGACCTATGAGGTCATACACATTAGAGCTTATGATCTGATTGGATGGTTGATCAACGATTAAGAATCATTCTAGGGTTAAACAATCAATACGATTGATGTTTAATCTAGTATAAGTATTGCAGGAGGATCGATTAGCAATTAGATTGCTAATTGACTTAATCTGATTAAGCCAATAGGGTGAGATTAATTTTAATTAAATATAATTTAATTAAATTTAATTTAGGCTTGATTAGATCAAGTCTAATTGATTTATTGGATAAGCCAAGTGTAAGAAAGAACTAGTCCTAGTCTAACTAGGACTTAGATTAACCTAATTTTTTAATTTAATTAGAAAATAAATTAGAATTAAATTTGATTTAATCTAATTTAATTAAGTTCTTAAATGGGTTAGGGTCTTATTTAATTGGATTAGTTTAATCTTAATTTTATTTGGTTAAAAGATCTTATTTGACCAAGTCAAAACAGGAGTCCTAGTGTGACTAGGACTTCCTATCACTTGCGCCACTTAATCCTCATGCCCCATGCCCTTTTTGTTTTATTTCTTATATTAAAATTTTTCACTCCCATGGCTTCTCACACCCTCTTTCTCTTCTCCTTTTCTCATAAAGCAATTTGTTGGAAGACCAAGTCAAAAGAGGAGTTAGTTTTGCTTAGGATTCTATGAGATAGAATCCTTATTGACCAAAACACCTTCCCTTGAGTACCACCCCCTATTTTAATTAATTCTTCTCTTATTCCATAAAAATAATCTTTTTTTTTGTGCACCCTTTCTTTCTGGTCCATGCCAAAAATTATGGAGGAGGCACCCCAACAACTTTCCATTTTTGGATATTCCTAGTCTAAGATTTTGATCTAACTTGGACTCTCTTTTCTCTATTTATTGGATGAATTTTATTCTGATTTTTTTTATAAAATATATATCTTTAGGAGAGGTTTGGGGTGTGCAAAAATTAGAGGAAGAGGATCCTTGGGCGTGGGGGTTCCGTAGGCACCAAACTAGGTGTCTAGGTGAGAGAAAAGAGAATAGGAAGAGGGTCTTCTTCTAGGGCTATTTTTTTTTCAATCTCTTCTTTTTTTTTTTGAGTTTTTTCTAAGAGAGTCTCAAATCAGTAAACTCTCATCTTTCTTCTCATATTTTGGTGAGTCTAAATTTTGAAGAAGGGAGCATTGGATCGACTGTCAAAGAAGGATCAGCATAATACTAGCATGCTGTGCTGATTTCCTACATCGGACTTTAGATCAGAGATCGTAGGCTCGTATGGATGACTCCTAGAAGCCGGACATATGTGTGGCTCGTGACTTCATCCTCAAGCCTGGATTAGCAAGTTAGAACATCTAATTTGTTCAGATAATAGATATGATCTATAAACTTCATACCTACATTTAATGTAGTGTAGATCTAGGTTGATTTGATCAACCTTTTCTTTCTTGTTTGATTTTAATTTTTGATTTAATATCATACCTTGATCATGTAATAGATTTAAGATCTAGATATTTATATATTTATTTAAATAAATATTTAATTTATTTAAGTCTTCCGCTGTAAGATGTTGAAAAGTTTCAAGATCTACTTGTAAAACTTTAGATCAAGAACCTTCAATCACCCTCTTCTATTTCAAGAATTATGAGCCCTACTTCTTTTGTTTTCTCTATTTTAGACTATCTACATAGTTAGCATTTGTGCTAAGAGCCTCAGCCTCTCCCTTGCACTGGCCAAGGCCTATGTCATGAGGACCCTAGCAACTGGTGAGCACTGAGAACCAAGAATGATTGAGCAAAGAGGCCCCATATTTGGCCTTATTTTTGGCTAATTTTAGTGTCTCTAATTGGCCAATCAATGCCACCAGTTGCTCTATGCTGCCCACCACCATCGCCTACTATGACCTTGTCGGACCACCACAACCCCCTTCTTCTTCCCTTGTTTTGTCAAAGAAGAAAAAGTAGGAAAAAGAAAGAGAAGATGCACCCTTCTCTTTCTCTCTCTTCTTCTCTCTCTTCTTCCTCTTTCTCTCTCTAAGTAGGTTGATGGACCCTAATGAAGGGTCTCAGGCTCCTTTGTGGACCCTTGATCAACTTTAGGAAATTAGGATCTGAATCAGCCTAGTGGCTGCCCTACATATCGGCTTCTAGCAACCTTGGCACCCTTTCCTATTTTAAGAGAGGCAAATCATCTCTATTTCTCTCTATAAGATCTATGGACTTTGATATAGTTTCATCTCTATT
This sequence comes from Cocos nucifera, assembly GCA_006176705.1. Taxonomy (NCBI): domain Eukaryota; kingdom Viridiplantae; phylum Streptophyta; class Magnoliopsida; order Arecales; family Arecaceae; genus Cocos; species Cocos nucifera. The sequence goes on along the minus strand of QRFJ01006015.1, from coordinate 14,676 downwards.
TCCTATGGATCTAAGTTGACCACTGCATATAGTCCCTAAACCACCATAGTGCTTGAACAGTCTATTAGGCTGATCACCCTTCCCCCTATTGGGTGTCTTTGAAAATCACTATTGATGATCCTTGTCAATTGATCTTTGCCTTGAATTTAGTCAATGTTTCATGATTCATTGATCAAATTATTTATCCCTGACTCACCAAGAGTCACCAAACACCATTGCCTAGCTAACCATCCCTTTTTGGTTATTTTAATTATTGACTAGTGAGACAATCCGAGAGGGGGGGCAGGGGTTGAATTGGGTTTTCAAAAACTTTTCAAAACTTAAGAACAAATATATGCTTAATTCAAATAAGCTATGTGAAGGTGAAGTGGAAGCAATGAATAAAATGAATAAATATGCAAAAGTAAATGGAATAAAGCAAAGGCAAGTAAAACTATATGTACTCATAAAATTTTATAGTAATTCGGTGTCAAGCTCAACATATATCTACTCTCCAAGCAACCTCTTAGAAATTTCAACTATAATCACCAAGATTACAGTCCAATTATTTTACCAAGATCATAATTAAACCCAATTGATTTTTCTTAGGCACACCAATCAAAACCTTCACCCCAAGCCACTTCTAGGTTTGTACATAATCCAATTCTAAGCTTGGATGAGCTTATCCCCAAGTTTCAATCCTTATTGAACTTATTATAATTAGAAAATAGAGATACGGAATGTAACACAAAAAAAACACCTTTGTGAGAAAAGAAAAATACCAATGAAGCTCAAGCTAAGCAGTTGAGAAACTTTGCAGTCAATGCACCCTTCTTTCTCTTGAAAATCTCTTGAATGCAAAATTGGTGGTTGGAAAATGATTTGTCTTCTTGAATGCTTACTAATTCCTCAAACTAAATTTTTTGTGCTTTCTTTTTCTTTTTCCTGGTGTTCAATGCACTTTTCTCTTATTCTCTTGTGTTTGTTTTAGTTCTCTTGAGTTTTCTTGCTTCTTGAATGCATTTGGAGTCCATAAATGCTTGTTAAAGCATCAAAAAATAGGTTTCTAGCTACTAAAAAGTGAGAATTAGCCGTTTAATGGCTTCCATGTAAACTGCAATTTTTGAGAAACTAGCCATTAAAGCTTGTTAGTCATAGTGAAGTGGCTTTAGCTGATCAGCAGTTGACTCAAGTTGTCTTTGAGTCGATTCGAAGTCTTCAGGGGTTGACTCGAGGATTGTTCACAAAAAAATTGCTTCTCTATCTTTTCTCAAAGAGTTGACTCAAGCTTTTTAGGAGTCAACTGAGCTCTATACCAATTGATATCTATGTGTCGGAATCGATTGTTCAACACCTAGAGTTGACTTGAGGCTTATGCCACCTAAAGTTAGCATGCCAAAATTGTCTCTTCAACACTTGGAGTCGACTCTAGACCTTCTTCACTTGAATTTTCATGGTGTGGCCTCCTTAAACTTTACTTCTTTAGATTTTCAAGATGGGATCAAAGGGATTCTTGGCTTTAGCTTCCTGAAACCTCTCTTTCAAAAAAAAAATTGAATAAGTCATTAGTATCAAATATATACTCAAATATTTTGCTCTCATCAAAATCAATTTAGAGCCAACAATCTCTTCCTTTTGGATGATGACAAAACTTTAAGTATTGGCTAATAATATTTCTAAAAAGATGTGTCAAAAATAATTCAAAAGAGTATGCATAACATCAATTATAGCTTATCACATAACTTGATATGGAGATCAATTTTCCTTGACATTTTAAGAATTGAAAATTAAGATTTTTGAGATATTGGTTAGGCACTATAGTCCTACAACTGATATTAGAGCATTAAGTTCATTTGATCATCACTTCAATTTAAAGATAGATTCATTGTGTCACTATCAAAATTAATTCAAACATTTAAGTCAGATTATTGATTTTATATTAGAAAAAATAATTCAAATTACTTGAATTTTCACTTGATTAATTTGATTATTTGTCTTGTTATACTCATCTATTTGCTTGTTGTACTCATCTCTCCCCCTTTCTAATATCAGCAAAGATCAATATGTAAGAGACATAAAATGAGAAAAACAAAGCATAGTTCATTACATATAATGAAGAATTTTTACATATATATACTATATACAAAAAATCTCCAGTTATAGTATATCCAAACTATTGAGAATAGTGTCCCAAAGCCAATCATCAACCTATTGACGGTTGTGCTGATTCTTATATTTGTATATGAATTATAAATAAAAGTTATTTTGATATTTTATTATCATAAATTCTTTCATCTTCTAATGAACTTCTATGTTATAGTGAAGTTCTTAAGATAATTTAGAATCAATAAAGGAGGATTTGTCATTTAGTCCTTAAACTAGTTCGTGATCAAATGATATGTTGTTACCTAGGACGACAATATTTATCAAGTGTAGATCATTATGTGCCATATAGGTTGATTGTCCTCTTAACCAAGGAGTGTGAGAATACTGGTATGGCATGTAGGTGAGATGTAGGTGTCATCTGCACTGAATGTGACCAACTCTAGAGATTTTTTACTGTTAAGATTTGCTCCGATGGAATATGGGTATAAGTGTCCATCTGACCTGAGATCATCATGATGATTTTCAAGCAACTCACTGTACTTTAGTGCCAGACTACCTGAATTTCTAATTCAATAATGAAAGATTTTTAGGCACAGTTAAGTACTTGAGGAGTCAGTGTATGAGTAAAGATGGGATTAACCACTTTGGTTCAGGAGCTGCATTCAATTATATTTCAATTTAGCAAAAACCTTGGCTAGGATAGTCCTAGTGAGGAGTCACATGATTAATTACTCTGAGACATGATTTAAATGTATTTTTTAGAGTTGATAGTTTTGTTGGAACCAGATCTAGGATTTTAGGGCTAGATCTTGAAACTTTTCAAGATCAGATAGTGAAAAACTTAAATAAATTAATATTTATTTATAAAACTAAAAAATATTTTAGATCTAAGATTCTATTATATGATTATGGCATGATATTAAATCAAAAATTAAAAATAAAAGAAAAGAACAAGTGTTGGTCATATCAACACAGATCTACACTAGATCAGAATCATATAAGTAACAGGAGATCAGATCTTTGTTACCTATTCAAGTTGGATGTTCTAACTTGCTAATATGGGATGAAGGATAGAGATCTAAGCTGCACACACATCCAGTCTCTAGGAGATGTCTACATGAGCCCACAAACCTTGATCAGAAGTCTGATGTAGGAAATCAGCATAGTATGCTAGTACTGTGCTGATCCTTCTTCGATGATCGATCCGATGCTTACCTCTTCTCAAAATTGAACTCTCCAAGGATTAAAAAGAAGAGAAGAGATTTTAGATCTGAAACACTCTTAAAAATATATCTCAAAAGGAGGGAAAAGGATGTATGGAAGAAACCCAAGAAGAAGACCCTCTTCTTCTTCTTTCTTCTCTCACCTAGACACCTAGATTGGTGTCTATAAAAACCTAATGCTCAAGAACCCTTTCCCTCTGATTTTCATACACCAAAAACCTCTCTCAAAGATCTATGTTTCACAAAAAATTTAAGTAAAAATTTATTTTAAATAATAAGTTATGGAAGAGCCTTGTCTAAATCAAATTTCTAGATAAGGTAGGTCAATATAAAGCAAGTTGTTGGGGTGCCCATGTGCTGGGTGCCCCCTCCTCATCCCATGCCATGGATCACCTAAGATTGGCACACAAAATGCCTTATTTTACCATAAAAAGATAAGGAAAGAAAATCAGGTGTGGGCGGCACAAGGGAAGGAATCCAAGTTTGTTGGGATTCTATCACATAGAATCCAAACAAACCACAACAACTTACCTTCTTAAGCCAAAGCCAATGTCCATAACTTATTCCAAATAAGAGAGAGAGAGGGAGAGGGGACATGTATGAAAGGCTGGGGAGAGGAGATTCAATGCCAAAAATAAAGGGAGAATGGCATGGGGTCAAGGTGGCATAAGATATGGAATCCTAGTCATACTAGGATTCTTGTTTTGGCTTGTTCAAACATGATTTCTCAAACCAAGTCAAACCAAAATAAATTCAATCCAATTGAATTAGGTCCTAAAATAATTAAAAACTTATTTAAATTAGATTAAATTAGATTTAATTTTAATTTAATTTTCTAATCAAATTAAAAAATTGGGTTGACCTAAGTCCTAGTTGAACTAGGACTAGTTCTTCCTTGCACTTGGCTTATCCAATAAAATAATTGAACTTGATCCAATCAAGCCCAAACCAAATCTAATTAAATTATATTTAATTAAAATTAATTTTAGTTATTTGGCTTAATCAAATTAAGTTAATTAGCGATTGAATTACTAATCGATCCTCTTGCAACACTTGCACTAGGTTAAACATCAATTGTATTGATCGTTTAACCTTAGAGCAATTCTTAATCATTGATCAACCATTCGATTGGATCGTGAACTCTAATGTATGTGACCTCATAGGTCCAAACTTAAGTTGATAGCATAGAAATAAATTTTTATACTAGTCGAAGTGACCATCTAGTAATGATATCCGATAGTCGGATAGGTCGAATGTGTAGAGCAATATCCTTAGAACCCATATAGATATAGTTTCCATATAATTCATCCCCTTGACCAAAATGCTTGTAGGATACCTCAGAGTTCAACTATCAACTCTGATCAGATTGTCCACATTGTATTTCAAAATATCAAATCCATCTTATGGATTATGCTAGCCAAGATTTTGCTATATTAAAATATAGTAATACATTATTCTCTAACTTTTGGAGTGATCAATCCCATCTTGATCACACGTCGACTTCGCAAGTACTTGACTATACCAAGAAGCCTTCCATTACTGATTTAAAAATTTAATTAGTCCAATACCAAAGCATAGTGAGTTACTTGCAAGTCACTGAGGTGATCTCAGGTCTAAGGGATACTTATACCTATATCCCATCAGAGACATTCTCGACAGTAGAATGCTCTGGAGTTGATCATGTTCAATGACGATGTATCCTTATATCTCACCTGTATGCCATACTAGTGTATTCATAACATTGGTTAAGAGGACAACCAACCTATATTGCATACAACGACTTATGCTCGATAGATATTGTCATCCTAATTAATAGCTTATTATTTGGTCGTGAACTATTTTAAGGACTAATCGATAAATTCTTTCTTTATCGAAGCTAAATAGTGTTAAGAACTTTATCACAATAATGAAGTTCATTAGAAGATGAATACTTTATAATAAAAAAATATTAAAAATATATTTTATTAATTAATAAATTAATTATAAATATAATATAGCATAATTGTCAACAGACTGACGATTGACTTTGGAACATATTTTTCAACAACTTTCACTTATCTAAAGCCACTCGGCACAGTATCTAATACCTATCTTCAACTTATGGTTGTCGAACTTTTTTATTGCCAGCGCTTTAGTAAAGGGGTTAGCTAGGTTCTTCTTTCCATTGATCTTCTGAAGGTCAACGTCACCTCAATCCATGATCTTCTAGACCAGATGAAAGCAGCGTAGAATGTGCTTGTCTGTTAGTGTACCTTTGGTTTCTTCACCTGAGCTATGGCACTAGTGCTGTCGCAGTAGAGTAGGACCAGACCATCAAGGGAGGATGCTACTCCGAGCTTAATGATGAACTTTCTCAGCTATACAGCTTTCTTCATGGCATTTGATGCTGCAATGTACTCTACTTCGCAAATAGAGTCTACCATAATATGCTACTTGAAACTCTTAGATAGCTCCACCATTTAGAATAAAGATATATTTCGATATGCTTCTGCTATCATCATGGTTAGATTGAAAGTTGGAATCTATAAATCCCATAAGTTTCAGATTTGACTCACCATAAACTAACCATTAGTCCTTAGTATTTCTTAAATACTTAAGGATGGCTTTAACTACTTTCTAGTGGTTTTCTCTTGGATCAGATTGGTATCTACTCACTACTTCTAGTGAGTATGCTACATCTAATCTCGTACATGTCATGGTGTACTTGATAGATCCCACTGTTGAAGCATATGGAACTCTACTCATATGTTCTCTCTCTTCAAGAGTTGTCGGATAATCCTTTTTAGAGAAAAAAATTTCATGGCCTATAGAAAGATAGATCTTTTTGGAATTCTCCATGCTGAACCTCTTTAGCATAATATTTATGTATATGGACTAGAATAATCCAAGCATCTTTTTAGATCTATCCCTATATATCTTCATCCTTAGGATGTAGGATGCTTCACCCAAGTCCTTCATGGAGAACTGTGATGACAACCAAACTTTTATTTTCTACAGTGTGGGGATGTCATTCTCGATTAAGAGAATGTCATCCATGTATAAGACAATGAATACTAATACTGGACCATTTGCCCATGTGTAAATGTAGGGCTCTTCTCCATTCTTAACAAAGCCATACATTTTGATCATCCTATCAAAATGCATGTTCCAACTCCGAGATACTTGCTTCAATGCATAAATAGATCTCTGAAGCTTGCACACCTTGGACTCATCTATAGATGTGAAGCCCTCAAGTTGTATCATATACATCTCTTCGGTCAGCTCTCCATTTAAGAAAGCTATCTTCACATCCATCTACTAGATCTCATAATCTAGATGGACAACTATCGCAAGTATTATTCGAATAGATTTGAGCATTGTCACAGGAAAGAACGTCTCGTCATAGTTAATGACGATACCCCTTGACAACTAGATGAGCTTTATAGGTCTCCACCTTTTTGTCCGTGCCCTTTTTTTTTTGAAGACCCATTTACACCCAATGGGTTTAACCTCTTTGGATGGGTCAACCAATGTCCATACATTATTGACCTTCATGGACTCCATTTCGGATTTCATGGTCTCAAGCCATTTCTCAGAATCAAGTCTCTACATAGCATCCATATAGGTGATCCGATCTTCATCATTCTCATCGAGTTCGATAGTATCACCATCCTAAATCAAGAAACCATAGTATCTATCTGCATGATGTAGTACTCTATCGGATCGCCTTGATGGTGCAGGTACACTAGACTCTAGATCTGATCTAATCAAATATGACTCAAGTTTAGCTACAAGTGTTGATTTTTCTACTTATTAAACTTCATCAATTCAACCTTAGAGGCAACAGTTCCTTCACTAAGGAACTTTTTTTCTAAAAAGGTTACCTTAAGGCTGACTGATAGGAATGCCATGTTGTTGTTAAGACACCATGTTTATCAGTTTAATCCGACTTCTTAAAATAATTAAAAATCTATAGATAGCAGTGAGTCGGGTCGAATCCACAGGGAAGGTAGTCCTTTTAGATTTGAAATCTTTGATTTTACAAAAGAAAAAGAAAAAAAAAGAGTTTTAGGATCAAAAGTGAAGTAGACAAATAAAAAGTGAAAATTAAAAGATGCAGAAATTTAAACTTGGTACTAAGATCTACTAGTTAGATTTTAGCATCTACTTACAATAAAATAAAAAGCAATAATTTAAAGTGCAAAAATTAAATTATAATAAAAATAAAAAATATGAAATTAAAGAGCATAAAAATAAATATTGCATTAAAAAGTTCATAATTTAATACATAAAATAAAAGAAAATAGATATAGGCTGATCTCTGATCTTGGATAGCATTGTGAAAAGATGGGTAGAAGCCCCGCTCTCTTGTCGGTACCAATTGCTATTTGAAGCAGCCATTACCCATAGCCTGGCTTCACCCTAATAACCAAAGCTCACCTTGATCGGAGATGTTGATTTTGAAGCTTGGGTCCTTTTTATAGAAGCTAGGAGGCTAGATATTTTTTGGAGGCAATGTGGGACAAGGGTTGTTTAATCATGAAAAATAGGCAGAAAGTCCAAGTGAAATTTGGATTAAAATAGCCCCTCTTGAGTTCTTTTAATTCTGGCCGTTAGATGGTGATCCGATGCTTCCAAAAATATTAAAAATGGATGTCTAATGACCCAGATCAAGTTAGATTAATTTTTGACCGTTGCATCACACTTGATGGAGAAATTTAGGCCGTTGATCATGCGCCTGAGAGTTTGATCGCCGTCGGGAGCCTTCTGGACCATCGGATCGAAGTTGGAATCAAGCACTGCCATCCGATGGCGATCCAGGTTAAATTAGCAATCCAAAAAAAATCTAACCATCCGATCTTGACCGTAAATAACCACCACCGCACGATCGCATGTTTACTGTTCCCATGGATCACGTGGATCGGCTACATCAGCACCGCAACTAATTAGTGCCTTTATTGATAGATGGAAAGACCAAAATGTCCCATGAGCCACGATCAATTTTCTGTAAACCCTTTAGGGGTCTAGGTTCACCACGTGGCAAGCTCTGATTCATCGGTATCTACTGAGCTGGTGGTCCATACTGTACTGTAGATTGGTTGATGGCTTCTGGGCTTGAGTCGGCTAGCGTGGATGGCTTGGCATGCCGGCTTGGTCGGCTTGGCTCGGTGCATTTGGATGCGTCGATTGCTGCGGCATGGTGGCTTGAGTCGTATGCTATTTTTTTATTTAAATTTTTTTATTTTATTTTTTTAGAAATTTATATCTTTTCTATTTTAGCTCTATTTTACTCTAAACTTATTTCATTACGATCAAAAAAATGAGCTCTTTCCATTGATTATAAAATTTTATTTTCTAATTTTTATTATTTTTTAATTAATAAAAATATGAATTTCTCAAAAATTATATATAAATTTATTAATAATCTTAAAATTAAATATAAATTAATAAACTTTTATTGATGAATTTATGATACTTATCACATCCTCCAACTTAAGCTTTGCTCATCCTCGAGTAAAGAAAGAATTTAGTTTTAAATACCTTTTAACTTTAGAGTTTTGAATTTTACTTAAGCGATTTTTAAAATGGCCATTGATATTCAGTATAGCTTAAATGAGACATACATTGGAGTTATAACCTTATCATAGAAAAATTAAGTAAAGAGCATTAAATTTTTCTAAATTTTTTTTAAAATTATCCCATAAATACTTTATCTCTGATTTGTCTAACTTTCATATAGACAAGTGTATTGCTACTTCATGCCTTCATATTAATTTTTATTTTTAACTTGCCTACTTTTCGAATGCGAATATCATTGCTTACCTTAGGCAACGGATCCGATTACTTGGTGGGAAATCAAATGCTTTTTTTTTTTAATGTTGTAACATCTACTAATGTGTCTTAACCCCTAAGCTTTTCTATTTGATTCCATGTAGCAAAGTCTTGGCCAATGACTCCCAACCAGTTGGCTGAGGGCACTAAGGTAATAGAATACTTCTTGGACTTACTAGTTCGAATCAAATAGACTATAAGTTAAGCACTAGTTTTACAATGAGCTTCCTTTTGCCATTCCCACTCTTTGAACGGAAACTCAATGCTTGCTTAGGCAAAGAGGCCCGGTACTCAGTGAAAAGTACTGTAAAACTATTTTATTAAATATATTTTGTTATATGAAGAAACGTATATTATCCTAACACAAGACCTATAAAAGTAGACTTTTTTTGAAATGCAGAGAAATAATTAGAAATGCTTCAAGAAAAAACTTTTTATATTCTAGACTTAACTCTTTATTGAATTTTTTAATACTTGATCTCTAATATCTCACAGATTCTCTGATCCCGTGTATCAATTTTTTCTTAAATGCTTAGTTTAATTCGATTCTTAAGCATAATCAGGTATCTAAATACTAAATTACTAACTTTCTGAGGACTTAAAAATTTTAAAATTTTTATTTTTTCTCCCCCAAACTTTATCGACCATATGTCCTCAATAGAGAAAAACAAATAAAGGATGTATAAAAGAACATGAAAGAATACTCCTGATTATATTTTTGGTCCAGCACATATGTCTTTGAAAATTTGGGCTCTTCCCTCAACTTATTCAAATTATCCTAAAATAAGAAAATTAAACTAAAAGATAAATTCAGATAAAAACTAATATTGGGTTGCCCTCCCAATAAGTGCTAAGTTTACATCTCAACCAGACACAATGGCAACTTACTATCCTGTGTCAAATATTAGATTGAATAAATTCTAATGGTTTTTGGATTGCCAATCTTCAGAAAAGTTGATTTTGTAATCCCATTAATTGATATAATCATTGTTAATTTAAGGATATAATTTGTAATCCCATTCTCAGACCCATGTTTATTAAAGAAATTTCTCCTATTTGTTTTTCTTCAAATAACTACAGAAATGGAGTTTTGTAATTAGGAGTTAAGTTTGATTAATGATGCTGGAATAGTGACTAAAGGTGGTTTTAATTCTGGAGTAAATTAATGTGATCTTACTTAAATAACCTCCATTGATATTTTATTTACAATGCCTCTGATTTTTGTAAGAAAGAACCAGCTTCTAGGGTTGAAGGGAATGAGGACATTAGGTTATAGTCTTGGGTAAGATCATCTATTTCTTTTTCTCCTATTTCTAATCTCATTTAAACTGGAAACCAGCATCAGTACTAGTTCCTGGCTTGGATTCTTCTAATGTGGTTAGTCTCAATACTAAACTGTTTTCTCTAAATTTTATATTTGGCTAGCATCACGTACTAGCCTCTCTCACTTGATCTTGGTATGGGTCCATAAGAATCCTCTAGCTTAAAGTTCAAGAAATTACTTTGGTATCTCAGAATTGAGGATTCCTTAAGTGAGACATTAAATTGATAACTTGGTCCAGGTGGTGGTGGAACATTAAGAGTGGGTTGTTTGAAATTGGTAGGTTCGGTAGTTGATCTAGTTCTCTCTTGTGTTAGACTCAACTAATTATCATATTTGAGCTTCTAGTCTGACGATAGATTGCTGTTGAGTCAGAATCAATTGTTGAAAAGTTCGTTAAAATATCTATCATACAGCAGATCTGGTCAATATAGGAGGTAGGTATGAGGGCTGATTATGATATGGTCGGTTTGAAAAGGCTTACTAGGTTGACCTCGTATTATAGGGCATAATTTTGGTATTGGGATCTATTTATAAAATTTTGTACTGAGAAAATTGGGTCTGAGCCTCGAGTCTGTTGAAGATGTCTAAGAAAAATTATTGGCTGTTGCTCCAATCTGCGATTGTATGAATTTGAAAATGGATCATTAACTGGCTTGGAGTAGCCTTCTAGTAGCTTGGACTTGTTCTTGGATAAAAGATGAAAATTGTGCAGTCATAGACATTCACTTACAGTGATTGGGTTGGGCTAGCACAGATTGGAACAAATCCCTGATAATTAGAAGATGATGTGAATTATGCAGGAGATTGTTGACCTAGGGTTAGGACTGATCTAATTTCTGAGTCAATGAAGTTCACCTTTATTTAATCCAAATTTATAAATCATCTTATGACTAGATTCTAGATTGTTTAAATTCATGGATCCCTGCCCAGTTTTGGTGGAAGACAACGATAGCATGTTAAATTGAGTTTTCCACCAAGGATTCAAATAAGGTATAGGCTTCATCCTCACTCTTGTTCATGAATGCACCTCCACAGGCTGCATCTATTATCTGTCTGTATTGATCTCCTAAATCCTCATAGAAAGCTTAAACTATTTGTTAGATATATGTGCCCTAAGAAGCCAGAATTGGTTGACACTTGTAATACACTTCTAGGAGCAAAATTATAATTTTGACTATAATTAATAAAATGGATTATTTTCTATCACATATGTGTATTTAGTGTCTGTGATACATCCTTTGAGTTAATGGTAATGATAATTCATATTTTTTAAGAGTTAAAAATTCAGAAAATGAATAATCATTTATTAACTCATTAAAATGCTCCCAGAACCATAAGATCATATGAGGATGGTAATTGATCCGAAAGGTTGGTGTACAAATTGCTTCTCTTTACGTAGAATAATCTTGAGTCTACGGTGTGGAGACATCGGAGCGAGAGTAAAATAACTCATTAGAGAACGAAGCGGCACTGAGCCGTGACCACCTCAATGAGTCATTAGAGAAGTCTAACCTTCTCAATCAATGAACTGACTCAATGCTGCAGTGGTGTGTCTGGTTCTTTGACTTAAGGTGCATTGATAGTTCACCTTAAAGGGTGTTATAGTTGACACACATAACTGGTCTCACTAGCCATTCGAACCCTGAGATGTATGTTTGTTATTAGCATGTCACATTGTAGGAACTGGATTGCTCAAGATGGAATCTATCTACCTCGATGGTAGAGGAGCAGCTCTATGATGATCATGAGAATCAAGTCTAGAAGCCCATGGCCATGGCAGAGTGAAATAGATAGACCAGAGTTTTTATTTAGGTTTTTCACATCGGACTTGAAAATCGAACCTGATTACATCATATGAAGTAGAAACTAGGGTTTGATAGTTCACCTTACCCAATCTTGGATCGGGCGCTCAAGATAGAAGAACTTAATCACATAGGTACATGCACCAAAGAGGTTCGCATATGGGTTGCCACCCAATACTGCTAGGTGTCACTGGTGGATTTTGAGAGCAAATTCAGAAATAAATTTAGATGATCGATCATTCTAGTTGTTCGATAAGAAAGAGTTTCTGAATCATCGAAAGGAGTTTCGAATGATGTCCGATGATAGAGAGATCACTGATATATCCCATTACCATTAGAACTGAAGCCATAACTGGGTCATCGTACAGAATTAAGGGTTTGAAATCTGGTGAATCAATCAATTGAACTGATTCAACATTTAAAAATTGATCTAAAATATGAGATTCAAATTAGGTTCAAAGGAAATTCATGCTAGCACTCGAATTGAACTTAATCGTTCTTCTTTACTAATCATAAATAGTTTGTCCTGACTGAGCCAAAGGAGTTTATGCCCTCAAGTCAGAGGCCCTTCACTTGGTCTGACGTGGATTCTGTCTAGATCCAAAAAGGGTTGTCTTATTTTGTAAGAATACTGCCATTTTTGGTCACAGCTGGCCTTTTCTCGCTCCTGACTTTGGTCAAAAGTTGACCTTGATTGGTCAAATGTTGACCATGATACTTTAAATTTGTCCATGGTCATGCACCATTGGAGAGCTGGTGGGGGATTGCCCCCTGCAGAAATTGGAGGAGGAGGGTGCAATGCAAGGATTGGCGTGCGCTCAAGTTGAGGCGCTAGGAATCCCTGTTGGATAGGGACTCCATCTCCTTATTGGATTCCGATAAGACTCCTCCTAAGAACAACTTTGACTGATCTTAGGTGCCATCTAAGGATGAATCTAAGGGACTCTATTCCCACTAATCAAATTTAGATCTAATTTCACAGGGTTGTGATTGGTTGGGATGAAGAGGAGTTGGATCACGCATAGTCTATAAATAAGATCCTGAGCCAAACTCAAGAAGACCCTCATAAATGTAATTCCCTATGCCCCAGGCTGCCTCTCTCTTCTTCCTCCATGCCAAAGTTCATCTTTCTTCCATCTCCTCTCCACGTTGAAGAATTTGGGGATCTCCAGTTGGTGCAATCTAGATGAGCAGAGGCCGACAGAAAGCTAGAAGACTGCGCTGCTGCAAAGGACAACTGCTGAGTCTTCGAAAAGCTAATTTTGAAGATCCTTCAAACTCACAGATTCAGATCTAATTTTTGGAGACTGATAGAGAAGAAGAGAGATCTCTAGATCTAGCCTGAGTCGAATATCGGTAGAAGTCGCGCACTTGCGTGGCTAGATCCAGAACCTTCCGCTGGCTTACAGGATCATCAACGGTAAAATAGGAATTATCCTACATCAAGATAAATTAAATCTAATTAATATTTATCTATATTTTATTTTAATTATTAGAATAATAAAAAATAGATCTAAAATATCCTAGATCTAATTTAGATCAAAGAAAAAAGTTTTTGAAATATATCTCTTGATCCGATCAGATCTGAATTAACCTGATCTGAGAAATCAGGATTTCCCTTCAACTAATATCAGAGCCAAGGTTCTAAAGTATTTAGATCTAATTTTAAATTTATTTTAATTAAAAAATAAGTGATTTTAGATGTCACATGAGATGTGATTAGATCTAAAATTAGAAAAATTAAAATTAAATAATTAGAATCTAAGATTAGAAAATATGCATGATTAGTTCTAAAATAGAATAGTTCTATAGAATAGTCTTGTATGTTATAAATTTAATTGAATTAAATTATATTTTAGTTTATTTATTTATAATTTTTCTAATATATAATATTATAATATATCTAAAATAGTAAATAAAAATTATTAATTTTAATATCATATGAGAATATGATGGGTACATGTCTAGACTAGTTGTAGAAATAATTCTACATAGTTATCTAGATAGAATTTATTTTGATAAGATTAATTTAAATCTATTTTTTAATTATTATGAGATAATTTATCAGATCTGATAAATATGCATGATTCGATACATGAGATTATGCAATAATATGGCAGATTAGATCTAATTTGTATATAAGATATATGATATAGATCTAAAATATTTTGTAGTATTACAGTGTTCCCTGATAAGGGTTCCTCTTAGCCACCTCTGGTATAGAATGAGAAGGGTTTAAAGCCCTCTACCTCCATCCGATATGGGGTGTTTCTTATGAACGTGTAGGGTGCTTGCGCGTTCTTTCCTTAACCAGAAACCCAAAACTTACTTTCTGCAAATCTAGATCCAAATCCTAGATTTATTATGTATATTTTAATTAATGAACCTACTTAATTAAGAATAAGATTATAGAATATTAATTAGGTCTAAT